>CAEFZY010050907.1:0-82155 GCA_903066815.1 Brachyrhaphis roseni
TAGATAGATAGATAGATAGATAGATAGATAGATAGATAGATAGATAGATAGATAGATAGATAGATAGATAGATAGATTAGGTTGACTGTTCAACAGCAACTCAAATAGCAAACTGCCCCATGTTTCCCTTTCTCTTGTCCTCCATTTTGTCATCAATGTAAAGTGTGTGCTTTGTTATAGCCAAGTTGTCGAGCAACACAAATAAACTCGCTGGCTCACAGGCCTGATTCTTCTCACACACACTAGAGTGCTTGTTTTGTCTTTTCTCCAGTTGTGGACACGGGCAATTTGCCCTCTTGCACTCCAGCAGAAGAAGAACTGGAAGAAAAGCAATACACTAACAACAGGTTTGTCTTGTCGTCCAGCTTGTGCGCTTTATTTTTTTTTCCTCAGAGTCGCATGAGCGATGGAAGTACAAAGGCTGTGTGTTTCTTCATCTGACTGGAGAGGTTCTTACTTTGAAAGAAGGTTTGTGATTGGAGCAGCACGGGGTGTTTGGAGCAGTTTAAAGAGAAACTGTCTGTTTTACTGAAACGTTGCTAACGAGACTGTAGACAGCACAAACTGAGGATAACAATAACTACGCAGCAGCAACAATACATTTACACAACATGAAGCTTATTGTTCCTGAACATGTGGCTCGAACATAAAGGAACCTTTTTACAACTTAAATTGAAAGTAACTTGTAGAAAACTAGGAACTGTGTGAAATATTGTTACCAGTTCTTACAGTCATCATACAAGTTTGACTGAAAGTGTGAAAAGTTAATTGCAAATTATGGATTGTGAATAATTAGATTGATCAAAGTGTCAAAAAAATTGCAGAGTAAATAGTTTTCAATAAAAGAGTAGAGGGAGGGATGGGGGATGTTTGGCAGGAGACAAATGCGGTTTGGAGACTAAACGTTCACATTGCACTCCTCTCTATTTCTCCTCAACATTTCATGTTTTCTAGACTAAATCGTTCTTTTCCTTCCTTTTTCTCAGGAATCATTCAACTCAAGCAGCAACGTACAGCAACAGGCAACGCTGAAGAAGAGAGTCAACCAGACTGACCATCTATAGACGTTATAAACAGATTTATAACATTAAACTTTTCAGTTTCAGGTCAGTTTTCTCAATGCTAGAATCACGTTCTTTAAACTCAAAAGTCTTCCTACATTATCTTAGCACAATTTAAAATTGCCTTTTAAGTTGCACAACTTCTTCTGAGCTTTGGAGATTCTCAAACACAATAAAAGCTCAACAATAAGACCTAAGCAAAGACATATTTCCTTTTCTTTGGCCTTCCTGCCATGTGTGCCATAGTTTCTTGGTAAGTGGTCCAACATTGCTTGTTGTTTGGTGCTGAGCTGTGGAAACTTAACATCAGACATTCACACAGGCATGTTGCTACCAAACAGCCAAACAGGCACCAGCAGCTTGGAGCTGCAGAACTGTGTCAGGCCAAGCAGAACATGCAGCTTACTTTTCCAGAACCTGAGCTGCGTGTTCTGCTGACGTTCATGCTGTTCAGAGTCACGCCGTTACGCTGCAGTTCCATCAGAAACTACTGGGTTACAGAACCGCTGTGTGCTTTTTCTTAAAACTACAACATGCCTGGTGAACTGCAGCTTCCACAGCTGATCAGAGAAATGTGCACTTTGTGTGAATCCTTACCAAGAATTGAAAATAACTGCTGCATAGCTGACATACAACGACTTGTGGGCCATTAATAATAGATATATGAAATTGTCTCACAGACTGGCTGCAGCTGCATCTCTTGGCTCATCAGCCTTGACCATTCCTGTTCTTTGAGACTGAAATCAGCGCTCTGTGATTATTACCACTCCAAAACACTGACTTTGCTCTGCTTAGATCACGCTGTAATTAATTTGGCTGTATGCTTAAAGTCGTAGTCCATTTGGAGGATCTGTTTGTACCTAAGTGTTACTTCCTGGTGGACGTAGTTGGTGTTACTTAAATATTTCCACACGCTGCTCATTCCTCACTATGGAAATCTTTGCACCGGTTCCTGAGATCCATGTGGTCATCCTAATTCACATAAAACATCAAAAGTTTTCCCTTTTTTTAAAAAAAAGTAAATGAGAAAAAAAGGTGAGGTGCATCTTTAAGGTGCATAACTGTACAAATATTTGCAGTCTTTAATATTCACAAGTTGTTGAAGTCGCAGGAAATCAATAGCATGAGAAAACAAGAACAAAGAAAAATAGAATTATGTTAACACAATATGAAAAGGACCAGAGAGATCGCTGATCCTGTTTGCTTGGAGAAAGACTGGAGGTGTAATTATATTATGGTAAAGTTTGTCTGCAGACCATCTTGAAAAGGTCAGCAGATATTAGTGCAACTAAACTAATTCGTTTCGGTGAAACATAAATTTCAATTTAGCTTAGAACAAGGCAAAGCCAGCTTGTTTGTAATGCACAGATCACAAAGTCTTTAATTCGCATATTTATTCAAATCTGCAAGCAGACAATTAGACTTTTCACTTCAGAAAACAAAATGATAAAGCATAGTGACCGTTGTCTTCTACGTGGAGATGATAACATTCACTGACAGCATTTCACATGCAGTGCAGTGGATCTTTTCTCCTGATATTCTGCAGTTCTTCCTTTTTGTTTTTCAGTTCAAGAAGTAGGTCAGAAAATGCTGTTTTATAAAAGTAAATACTTGCATAATTTGGGGGTTTTTTTGTCCACTGCAGCACACAGTCCATCATACCAGAGCAGCACTAACACTTTCTCGCTTGGAAATCTCCGGCGTTCCAGTCAAAGTATTCCATTTGGGATTAGGGCATGTGTGGCCTAAGGTGATATGAAATCGAGCAAACGACCTGACGGCGCTTTGGATGCATTTCCGCAACATGAGAAAAAAAAATGACAGAAGCAAATCTGCATATGAATAGCAGCAAATTGCAAATATGGAGGTTAGTGAAACAGCCAACTGAAGGGCAATGATAAAGAAAATGCACCTTCTTAATCCTTTTGACCAATTAGAGCGTTTTACGCCTCAAGCCAAACTCACACACTGAAACACAGAACAGTTTATGTCCACTGGCTCAGTCTGTGCTGGACTCCATTGTTATATAAAATAGAACAGTATTAGTATGTAAACATCAACTAAAATTTCACTTATGAATGCTCTTCACATTGACGGAGTCCCGTTGAGTCCTTCAACCTCTGCAGAGTAAGAATCTGGACAGTTCAGTAAAAATCAGCTGCAGATCGTTTCCACACTCTGTGGAGTCAAACTAATGGTCATAGAAATACAAGAAGTAATTGGAATACAGTCCAAAATGATCTTTTTGGTTTTGTTTATTCCAAGTTTTATTCTTTACTCCCATTAGACAACAGGCTACACAGGAGTTTTAGTCTCCATATATGATTTTTTTTTAGATTTTATCATAACTGGGGCTTTTTATCCCAAAGTCTCTAAACTCACCCGTTCTGCACTGGTGGCCACATTTTTCTGATCTGCTTCTCTGAGGAGGATTTGAACTCTTTCTTGGTGCTATGAACCTCCTGGAGCCTTCATCACTATTGATAGGTTGAACAACTGACACTACAAGGATTTGAGTTAGATGAACTTGTTTTTAAGTGTAGTAATCCAATAAAACAAGATTAAAGGTGGAATTATTATGTAAAAATGTTATTCCCTCGTCAAAAAAACACACCTGGAGTGTTGCATTGATTCTTTCATGCATGTTTAAAACTTCTCACGAAGCTCAGTCCACTCAGCTCC
Source organism: Brachyrhaphis roseni (assembly GCA_903066815.1). NCBI lineage: Eukaryota > Metazoa > Chordata > Actinopteri > Cyprinodontiformes > Poeciliidae > Brachyrhaphis > Brachyrhaphis roseni. The sequence goes on from CAEFZY010050907.1 coordinate 3,744, forward strand.
CCCAGACTAGTGGCAGCTCAGCTCGTTATACAAACCAATTCTTAGAAACAGCTTAAAGAACAAACATTGTTGTGAGGACATCCTGAAGGCTCAGTGTTCTTAAAGAGACAGAGACAAATTTCAAGGTCGTAAATTGTGAAGTCAAATTTCTTTTATGTCATGTTTGACACAGTATTTTTATAATAACTCAAGGTGACATAGTTACTTGATTGTGCTATAAAATCCCTCTTTGTGCTGCACCTTTAACTCCAATTTAAAGGAGGAGGATTATGTATGAACATTTGCTCTTTCAGTCATCAGAGGGTGGTGCTTCTCTTACGTTTTTACCGCCCTGGCACTGAGAAGTAGATCGCATATTGACCTCAGCAGATGCGCAGTTCCACCAGGTGTTTACTAACTCTTGCTGGCTAGTTTGAAGGAACTGTGTTGGGGTTAGAAACTATGTTTTGAAGGTGGAGCTAGGTCTGAATGGTTAACACAAGAAGATAACGATTTTAAATATGTCTACCCCTTTTTTTTGCTAGGAGAAACTGCAAGCTCCATTCTTAACTCTCCCACAGTTTGAAGAGACGGGATCATTTAGACCTCATGTGTTTTTCACTCTGTGCGCGGTGTGTTGGGGTCGCACTGACCCTGAGTGCACTTTTTTTTTTTTCTCTCTGAAGAGTTTTTAGCGGCGCTAGTGGCTCGCATAATTTTTTTGACAGTAGACTGACAGGAAGGAGGGCGAGGAGAGGGGGGAAGACATGCGGCAAAGGTCGTCGGGACCGGGAGTCGAACCCGCGACGTCCGCGTCGAGGACTAAGGCCTCCAAACGTGGGGCGTGCTAACCCCCTGCGCCACCACAGCACGCCCCTGTGTGCACTTTTACAAGGTGGTTTTTTTGTGTGTGTGGTTTCGGATACTGACGGGCTGACGGGAAAACTCCGCCCACTTCCTGCTGTCTGCCCGTGATATTTGGCTCAATCCGCCGTTTTGACGCGCTAAGACCGTGAGATGGTTAGCCAGATGTTAATAGGTGGGATAAGGCTGAGCACAACAAGCAGACATTCCTGCCCACGATTAGTGGGTAAAGACTCAACAACACTTCTGAGTTAACCATTGCAGCTGATGTCAGCTGTTTTGTAAATCCTACTGGTTGTATAAAAAGCTGACACTTTCACCAGTTATGGCTCCAGTGCTTCAGGAGTTTCCACTCTGGGCTTCGGTTGAAGTTTGCTGGAGTCAGAGATGACAGAGGAGCCAGAGCTTCATTCAGCCAGTGGCACAAAACGCAACGCTACTGCTGACAAAGAGAAAGGGAACGGATTCATGACAGTCAGTATGTGGGATAAATGTGTAGCCTGACCTCATAAACCCAAAACAGAAAGTAACAAGTGTAGAAATGTTACAATAAAATGTTGCAGAGGTTATAAAATGTATAATTGGTGAACTAGTGAAGTTGTTTTCCAGAGTGCACTGAGTGAACCCAGCGTCACAGCAACCTGCCTCAGACTCCATCTCAACCTCAAATCAGCGCGTTCGCCGCGAAGTGACAGCGGCTGACACGGACATCATCGCAGCGTGAGCGTCTCAATGAGGGGCGCGGGTTGCTAGCACAACGCCGGCCGTCCTGGCTGGCATGCGGAGGCCAGAGGGATCACACACACCTCCTCGCAGTCGCTGTGGATCAGTCTGCGTGAGCTGATCAAAGGCATCTGACTCCTGCCACGCGGGGAGCTGATTGCATCCATGCACTCAGTGACACCACGACGCGGCTGAAGATCCTCTAATTAAACTGGAGTGTGGAGAGAAAGAATCACAGCTGCTTCAGAGCTAATCCGCTGTCTTTATCTACATTATTAAAAAATATACACATCTGGAACAAAAGCAACCATCTCAAATCTAAAGATGGACACATGATGCAGATTAAAGAAGAAGATTTTTTTACTAGCAGGTTGCACAAGTTGTGTGATTTAACTTAATTCAAATACTCAGTGTTTCATGCAGGCAAAATTGTATAATATTAATATTCCAAAAGTGCATTCATGTTAATTTTCTTTACACATTTCATTCAGTATGCTGATTAAAGATCCTTACATGCATCTAAACTTAGTCAAAATACCGTCCACAATTTTCTGGCTGCACAAATTGTATTTAGAGTATGTCACATCAAAGATAATGTAAATATTCAGTGTTTTCTAACATGCAGAAGAAACTGCACAATATTAAATCAAAAGTGCATTTGTGTTCACATACATTAGTAAAATATGTGGTTCATGTCATTTTCTTTAAGAAGTAACATTTTCACATCAAGAGTAGGAAGAAGTTGTCACAGGTGATAATAAATCAGTAACTATGATGCTGATTAACAATCCCTACATGTTTCTAAATTTAGTCAGAACACATTCTATGATTTTCTGTCACCATCTGTGTTTGTTGCTCATAAATCACTTTGTGTTTGAATTTCAGGAGGTTGCAGAGATTTTTTCTGCTGCAGACTGATGCAGCATGAATCCTGCACTTCGTGTGTTTTCACTCCACATCTGTGTCTTGTAATCACAAGCGTTCCCACACAAATAAACTGACCCAAATGTTTGTGTTTCCTAAACACTGATGCTGCTTTTCTCCTCTTTTCACTATATTTGGTTTTTAAATCACAAGTTCAGTTCAGTCTTAAAATAGAATTGGTCACCAGTCATCATGTTTAAAGTCACATCAACATTTGAAATGAAATGAATTGCATTAACATTATCAGCTTTCCAACAAAGTCACTTCTTTTCACATAAATGTTTACTGTTGTTAGAAATGAAAAAGGGAAATAAAATGTAACTAAACTTTAAATAAAGAACTAAATGAGCTTGATGCTTTGTTTCATTAAACTCATGATTTTATGTAGCTGGAAAACGTCCACAACCAAATAAAATCAACATAATTATGCTCTGTTATCTTAGTACTATTTACATCTAAATTAGTCTGAAAATACAATTTGGAAGTGCAGTAATGATTACAGATGTTTGCAGATGTGCAACTGCACACAAACAGAAAACTTGGTGATTGTTTTCAACAGCCTCTTGTTCTGTATCAGGACAAAACATCTCCAAGCCTGAGATGGTGAGGAAGAAGCTGCAACATGGCCACATCAGGTCTGGACCCGGGAAATGTTCTGATGCAGGAAAACAATCAGGATCTAACACTGACACTTCAGAACAGATCCAAATCCAAATGCAACATTTCCTGCATCAGTCTTACAGTCACAAAATGTCTGACTTTCTTTCTTACAAATTTCTGAAAATATCCTGATATTAATATTATACATTTTTACTATTTATCAGGAAAAATCTATATTTTTCCTAGCAAATGTGTGACTTTTCAAAGAAAAGCTTATTTGGAAGTAATTTACTCCTCCATGGAAATCTTTATTTAATTGATTTTGGTCCCAATACTTGGTTGGAGTTCCTCAGGTAAAACTGGCCTTGTTAAAGGTGCAGTTTGTAGCTTTTATAAAAAAATATTTTTTACATATTTGTTGAAACTGTCACTGTCAGATAACCTGTGGAAATAAAAAGAGCTCCTCTGTCTTCCAGTGTTTCCAGTGCAAATTAGAAACAACCAATGAGAGCCAGGAGGCGGGTCTTAGCGCTGCCAATCATCTTTCCCTCTTGTTCTCTGCTACACTGCAGCTAGCACAACCTGGTATGAATGCTAAGCTAGTTAGCATGGCCACCACAAACAGAGGATAAACAGTTTTCCTGTGACAATAACTTGTTTCTCTGCCATTATAGAATTGAGCAGCAAGTACATGAGGATGACTGTCAGCGCTAAAGCCCTCCTCCTGGCTCTGATTGGTTGTTTTTGTAAGATGTGGAGCATTTCTTCAGATGGGAGGAGGTGCAGGAAGTCGATCTATTCACATATTATCTCATAACATTCAGTCATGACAAGCTGACAGTTTTAACAAAAATGTGAAAAATCTATTTTTATGTCACAAAATGGAGCTTTAAGCTTAATAATGCTAATTAAAATACGGAAAAATTTAAAATACAGTATGTTTTCTTGCTAAAAGCATAACTGCCACGTATTAGAATTTCACTTTTATTCTACATTTGAAAAAGATTTAAGTGTAACTACCTATGCATAACAGTTAATAATCTTTATAATGTTGGCTAACGAGCGGTTGTTGAACTCTAACCTGGCAGATTCCTCAGCAAACTGTCAGTTCAGCTCAGAACATCAGAGTTTTGGGATAATAGAGAAGCAGATTCTCATCAGTAAGCGAGGCTAATGGTCTGAGTGAGAACAGAGTGAACCTGTCTTCAGGCCTCACGGCAACATCCATATTCCCCAGAGAGTCAGAGTTTATCAAATTTCTATTTAAAATTTCAATAAGCATCAGGGGGAGGCGGGAGTTGGCGGCCGTACGGACTGATTCAGGTAACCAGACTCTTTGTTGGTCGTTAAGCATGAGGAATCGATATCATATCAAGGCCTGGTGGAACACCTGACAGTTCAATTTCACAGCAAGCCTCCCGATCAATACTTTCGGAATAGTTTTGGACTTTACCAAAGGCGACCCACTGGAGTTAATCTATGGTGTCATTAACTGTGGTCACAGCGTGCATGGTCATTACACTGTGTAACAATAAATGCTCATAAAAGACGACACTCTCTATCCCCCTGCGCTCCACTGCAGCCTCTAATGGAAGCAAATTCATTCATGAGGCAGAGAGGGGGTCCCGATCCACTCGCTCCCCATTCGCAATTCCTGCCTGCGACGATCCGGGGGAAAAGCCGTCATGTCGCGCCTTTCCGAGCGGCGCAGAGCACAGGAAATTGAACAAGGTTTTATCAAGCAGAACATGTTTTAAACTGTTTAGCCTGCTCCAGATTGCTTTGGGGAAGGATTGTTTACCCTTGAAACACAATGATGGTCGACGCAGTTTTTCTCTAAGTGCTTCAAACAAATAACTCCTTAAGCAGGATGTGTTTTTTTTTTTTGCAATGCATCTACTTATATTCACCCATCATCAACAAGAAGAAACCTTGTGCAACCTTGAACAGCCGTCCATTACTAACTAAAACAGCAGGTATTTTCCAGCAGTAACAGTATGAAGTGTTAATGTCAGGCTGGAGAAATAAACAGAGACATTTCTTCAATTTATGGAATCCATCAAGCAAGACTTGGGCCAGACAGCACATAAATTATGATGAGTTCTTTATTACTATCGATTATAAATTAAAAGTCAAACAAAGAACAAGAGCTTCCCACCTGTATATGATAAGTGAGATGAAATGGCCTGTGGAAGAAGGACACAAGCGGCGTGACACTGTGGTTTTTGGCCAGGGTCCACTTGAAGCTGAAGTCTATTTTCCCCTCAGTGGAAGTCTTAAGGGGAGTGTGACAACAGATGGCCAAGAAGAAGACTAATGGCAGATACCCTGAGTAATGATGATGGCTCCGGTGCCGTGTAAACAAGGTCAAAGCTTTTAGGAAAGAAGTCAAGTCAGGTAGACTCGAGTAAATGTCACATCTGACGCTTTGATTCTCATCTTCAAAACTTTCCTCAAACATCGTCTGCAAACATGAGAATAGGGCGAAAACAGAATCATAACGATTTTCCCGTCTGTATCACACGCAGCCCACTGACAGGATTTACGCTGCAGCACAACATATTTGGACACTATAGTTCCCAGGATATCTGAAACTGGCTATTTTCAACCCAAAAATGCAGAGGCTCGGTTGAAATCTGGCCCCATCGCGCACATTCTCACTTCCTCCATGTCCTCTGTTTAAATCCTAACTGTATAATTTTAAGAAAGATTTAAAGCGGTGGTTCAAAGTTCTCAGTTCTATTCCTCCCAATGCCTGCAAGTATTCATTTGGAGGCTTCGCTGAAATGCGAGTCAAACCAACCCAGGAGGTAAAAGGAAGAAGAGTTGGACAGGACAGAAAATGTTTCTGTTTGGTCTGCAATCATTTCAAATTGTCAAAGTGGGTGACAGGATGCCTTAGGTTCAGCTTTTTTAACATCTACAGCATTTCTTTCTGTTTCGTCTCCTGTCAAGCATGTTTTCAGACAAATTAAAGCACCTACACCACAAATGGCAGAGTGATATGGGAGTTAGTTTTAAAATAACAGTAGCAGGAAAAAAGAATACCACAATGACGCAATAGTAAGATCCTTTAGCATATCAAAGTTTGGCTGCAAATGAGTGCAAAACTTACCGATATTCCGCTAATGTCAAAAAAATAATTTCACAATTCTGGTGTTTCTATTACATAAGAAATGCAGTTAAAATCTCATAAAAAACACGCGTCCTACCACTTCCTGTCGTCTTTTTCGTCGTTTCCAGCAGAAGTTGCATCAGGTCGTTGATCATGTGACTCGTGAGACGCTACAAAAGTGTTTCCATTGCAGTTTTGTAAAAATACGCAAATTGTTATGTAAAGAACTTCTTTTGTTTTAAATTAGTGCATTGAGCAAATTTATATTTGTAATTCCAATTTACGCATTTTGAAACACTCCATTTCCAGTTTTCCGAGGAAATGGCAACTGATATTATAGAAAGCATGAACATATGGCAGAGAGTTTTTAAAACTATAGCAGTGACAGAGAAAACTAGTCCAATTTGGAAGCAGCTTAGTTTACAGGCAGAGCAGTAATGAGTAAAGTTTCTTGCACAGCCCACAGCTAAACCCTGAACGTCATCTTGACTCTTTACAACCACAAACTGCAACCAGGCCAGCCGAGAAAAAGAAAGTTCCTCGCCTCGTTTTATCCCACTGGAGGTTCATGGCGTCTTTTACTAATACATTTAATTTAATTTAAAGCTATAAAACTATTTGAATACTGTATGTGGCACCTTACACTTTCCATTTGAAGGCAGTAAATTGTCTGTCTTTTGTTTAAAAGGTCTGGAATCAGGGAAAATTTCCCCCTAACAATGTTTTAAAGGTATGTCTGGATCCACTGTTTAGACTGTTCTCACCCAGAAAGGATCCATTCTGGACACTCCTGTGCTAAAATAAAGCCTCTGTTGAAAGAAACAGGTAAAGCATCATGTTTTCCTAAACATGATCAGGGAACTGGACAGATTTGATGAGAAGATATCCGTGGCATTCTGCTTTACTTTTCGATTAAAATAAGTTTTTATTTGTAGTTGTAATGTGACAAAATGTGTAAAAATATCAAGGAGTGTGAAAAGGTTGGAATTTTGAGGTCACAATAGTTGCATTCCTATTGTTCATGTAACTCCACAATTTGACATTTTGAAAACAAATTTGCTAAATGGAAGCATATTTTTCACTTCACACGAGTCACATGACCATCAACCGAATGTTACTACTGCAGGAAATGACGAAGATGACAGGAAGTGGCAGGAGAATGACAGTGCAGTCAATGATTGTGTGAATAAGCTTATTTACGTGGGATTTTAAATGTGTTTTTTATTTATTGGAAACACTGCCATTGCAAAATTGTGCGTTTTCCACATTAGCAGTTACTGACAAATTTTTGTGCACGTTTGCAGTGGAAACTCAGTTAATCTGTCTGACCTGCTGGACATGCTGTCTGATTTATCTGAAAGGCGTTCTCTGTGTGTCTGACCTGCTTTTTATACGTCTGCTCACTCATGTCCGTTCAAACCTGATAAAGTCCTGCAAACCGCCAGCCAAAACAGACTCGTTTTGGAAACCGATTCCAAAACGAGTCAATAAAAATGGAAAAGAAAGCATCACAATGTTATCACACCGAACACATTCTCAGGATTTCCTTGAAATATGAGGCTGAACCTGAGCGACAGAATCCATTACAGTAATAAATGTCTTCAGAACAGAACAGAGGCGCATGTGTTTTCCACTGAAAATATGGGAGGTATTAGAGGCTTTGGGCTATTAAGGACCTCAGGCCTCCCTCCAGTTTATGTATTGATTACAGTCATCTGTCTGTTTAATGATGTTTTACGCAGGTCTCGTAATTGCTTTAAACGATGGCAGAAAATTGTCCTGCATCTATAAAACTCTGCCTAACAGAAGCAAATATATGTGCCGCTCGTTTTACTTCGGCGTGAAGCAGAATCCTGTCGGCTGGACCTTCCCGGCCGCCTGCACACGTCGTTCCAGCAGCGTGAGTCAGAAGAAAAGGATGATGGCTGTGTAAACAAACGTCCAGCCGTAAACCGTAGGAATCACGAGCAACTGAGGAGAGTAAAACGTGAGCGGTAAAACCCGTGTTCTGTTAAATGTTGGGGAAAATAAATTCCATCTCCAAATGTTATTTTATGAAAGGAGTCAAATTAGGAGATTGTTTTGCCTCAGGCTGGTAATTTAGGTTTAGATTTCTGCTGTATAAGTTTCCCTGCGAATAAAAAATGATGGCCTGTCAGACGCAGCAGTGGACCTGGAAGCAACACAGTTTTAGCCAAAGAAAGATTCTTTCATCCTAAAGTCATTTATCTTGTTTGTAATGGCACACCACACATTAAATACTGAAATTCTCTGTGGAAGAACACATTAAACTGATTGTACTGAATTGTTGCTTTACAGGAATACAACTTTGCTCATTTATTTCATTTTTAACCCACAAACTGATTCAACCCCAGGCAAGTTTATTGGTATATTTATGTATTTATATGTTTCAATGAGATTTAGTTTGCTTTTGCCAAACCTAAATAAAATGTTCACATTAAAATCCAGTTGTAGGAAACTTATTTTCAGTTTTTGAAAAAAGAAAGAAATTTAGATAATTGTCCAAAGTTGTATAAAATGCAAAAGACTGTTAAGAAATTTAAAGTGGTAACTAACTGAACAGCATTTTTTTCTCTTGTATGTGACATTGAATTTAAAGTTTGTCTGTTTTTCAGCAAAAAAATTAATAAAAAAATCCATTAAATAGAGCTGAAACCTACTTTACAATAAGCAGATTCACTATAATTAATAGCTGGTGTGAATTCAAGAAGTCTGCATAAAATAAATCAAAAGGTTCATAAATAAAATATAAATTGGTTAATGCATACAAACTTCAGCAGCCAGGTAATGTTTTACTTAAAATGTCCAAATGATTGTTTCTAAAAGGATAATTTTCACAACAGGTGAATCAGAGCAGACATTTCTTCTAATTAAAAGGTGACATCTGAAAAACAGAAACCAAATGTCCTCTCCGTCTCCGTCCAGCGCCTCAGTGCCACCGTCTTCGTTAAGTCAAATTTCCATTACATCAACATTGGGAATCACTTCTGCCAGTTAATCAGCCTGAGCTCTGCCTCCAACTCTGCTCTCACAACTTTCCTGGATTGCTCAAGTTGGCAATTATTTTGCCGCTCTCCATTAAAAACTGCCAGGCTTTACTGTTTAAGCTTCTGTAGAAATCCCTTTACATGCATCTCCTTCACCATAGAGCTCCACTAACGCTGCGGAGAGCCTTTAATTACATGCTATATCTTACTCTAGGATCATGTGCTCTCTTTCTGGGACCAGAAAGCGGCTGCAGCCACCAGAAAGTTGTTTTTGGGAGTGAATTTTTCCACGTCAGAAAGTGAAGACTTGAACATGTCACAGCCAATCTGGCTGTGTGGATGTCTCATGGTTAGCTCAGCGCTCTGCGTTCTGTCACTTCACTCAACACCCGACGAGCCGTGGGGTCAGGCGCACTCTGTCGTTGTCTTTAATGAAGCAGCAGATAATGGCCTTGAGGCCCAGGAGAGACTTGACACAAAGTACCACGTCCTTTGACTTGGATTAGTCTTAATTACTGTTCCCCTCGGCAGATCAATGGAGTCGCAGCAAAACACATAGAGGCCACGCCGTGTCACACGCTGCTAAGATCCAAACACTTGTAAGGCCAAAGTTGGGTCTCACTCCATCAAGCCGGAGTCTGGACAACATGATGCTGAGAGCAAATATCAATGTTTCTTTATGATTCATTTTACTTTGAAAAAGTCTGTAGTCTTTTCAGCCAACAAAAGATGCAAACATACCCAAATGTTAGCCCTTATGAGAGGGTCAATTGTAAGAGAAGAAATGATCACGAGATGAAATCAGTGCTCTTACTCTTGCATTGAGTGTAAAGAAGAGAGCACTAATATTGGATCTGATATTAACAAGGTCAAATCAGTATACCCTGCAACACACATTATTTTTTCTCACTATCTGAAGTTAAATCAGACCAAATGTTTCTTATTTTAGCTTAGTTAGAATTACCAAAATTATTTCTATTTGCTACATGCCAGAAAACTTGGCTTTGACGTTTTTTAGAGAACTGTTTTTTGTAAAAGTTTGCATGCATTTGGTCAGTTTCAGATATAAATGTCTTTAGCTGAATGACTCTGGTCAAAGCTTTTGGACTGCAGAGCAAAACAAAGTTTGGTTTGATTTAACTTCCTTCAGACAGTGAGAAAAACTGGATGTAAAAATCTGGTTTCAGCTGTAAGTGAAAGTGGAAGTTCCTCATTTGTCAGCTTTATGGTTGTTGTTTGTAAGTATCTACATCAATTACCGATAATCAGGGTTGAAATTCAGCCCGAGTGTTTGGTTTGGAGAGGAATTTCTTCTGATTACACAATGGGCAAAAGTGGAACCATAATTTCAAAATAAAAGAACTTTATTTGCCATATTCGGTTTTTCAACAATCAAAACTACTGCTTGTGTATCTAATGGCAAAATTACAAATAAAAATCAGTCAACAGAAGTTCATCAAACAAGCAGCTTATAAAAATGAAAGCAAATATCAGGGAACTAAAAACAACCTCCAAAGCCAAACAGACCCATTACATCACGAAGGGAAATTAATCACTTTTAGATTGTTTTCAGATGTGAAAAAGCCGACGTTTGGACCACAATCCTTTGCTCTTATTGTGTAATATTGACTTTTTTGAGCCTTATGTAATGTTATAATGTTATTTCATCATCAAAAACATAACTGGGGTGTTGCTTTGATGTTTTCCTTGAATCTCCTGTAGCAACCATTCGCCCAGCCATAATATTTCTGTTTGCAGAATCCCGCTTCTACACCAGCTCCATTTTACTCTTTAATCATCTGAAAATGATGGAGGTTTTATATGAAAGTTAAAAAATGATTCCAATAAGCAACTGCATTCTAACGGCTCTGCATGTTAATCTGTGAAGGAAAATGAAGCAGTTTGGTTGTTTTACTTCATTTGCCTCCTTTATGATTTCATCTCATGTAGGATGCATTCAGCAACGTTATGATGCATGACTCACCTATTTTCATTTTTTAGTTTTCAGAGTGGATCAATCCCAGCCTCTATGTCTCCATCAGGAACAAAGTGTATTAAAGTGAAAGAATCACTTGAGCTTTGTTTGATGTTTTTCTTTTACAATCCAAATTATAAAGCATCTGTGATCGGCGTCTTTTCAGGACCAGAACTCAGAGCCTCCAGTTTGATTTCCTTTTTCATCTGCTTTTATAATCCCGTTCTCCCCGGATGTCCTCTTGGCCTCTTTTCAGCAGGACAGTGACTCTCTGATTAATGCTTATGGCTGCGCTCTCTTCATTGGTTTTAATTAAAGCGCTGAGATACGAACGTAAAGACAAGAATGTAAACCCAGGGCACAAACAGACACGACACCCATGGTGTCACACAAAATGAAGAATGGGACTTAATTAAGGCGTTGTAATTTACAAGATAAATACGAGTGGAGTGTTGCTTTATGGTGTAACAACATTAACCTATGACCTCATTCTTACAGCGTTGGTTATTCAATTTGTTAAGCACATATAATAACATTAAAGACCAACACTTTTAGCTTTTGTCTGTCAAACCGTATGAACCACCCAGAGACGGGACACTTTTAAAAGCTTTTTTAAGACCCACTTCTCACTGACATTTAACTCAAGTGGAGTTTATTGCTGTTTTTAGCCCAGTGGGTTTTAGCTTGTTGTATCTCTTCAGCCCACCTTTTATGTTTTTATTGGGAAATTATCTCAGTGCCTGGAGTTTTAATACATTTCACAAACAGGGACTGTCACTGTTCCTTCCCATTTCAACACATCTGTTTTAGTTTTACAGATGATTTATTTACAAAAGAGACCACATAAAGACAGTTATAAAATTGGCCTTCTATCATCTAAAAACATTTCCAGGGTTAAAGAACTAATGACCAGTGATGGCATAGTTACTTTGAAAAAGTAACTTTAATCAGCAAGATCTAGATTATCTTTAGTCGCATTCATTACTGCGACAGTGTCTTCACCGGTCTGACAAACAAAAATTCTGTGCTGCAGCTGCAGCTGATCCAGAACGCTGCTGCTGGTGTTCTGACTAAAACCAGGAAGAACCCAGTTCTAAAGTCCAAACGCCGAGAGAACAGACTTTAAAATACTGTTACTTTATAAATCACTGAAATCACTTAGCACCAAAATACGTTAAAGATCTGCTGTTGTCATAGCAACCTTTCAGACCTCTCAGGTCTTCTTCTGGTTCTGTTCTGCATCCCAACCAGAACCAAACATGGAGAAGCAGCATTCAGCTTCTATGCACCACAAATCTGGAACAAACTTCCAGAAAACTGCAAATCAGCCGAAACACTGAGCTAGTTTAAATCCAGACGAAAAGCCGCCTGTTTACAGTTTCCTTTGACCCATAATAAATGAAACATTAATAAACATGCTGATGTGCAATAATGCCACAAGACAAAATGTTATGTTGCAATTGTTGACTGTTTGATTTGACTGCATGTTTGTGTTTTTATGATGTAATATTGTTGCATTGTAGCTTTTGTTGAGGAATTGTGGATTTCGTTGTTGGGCTGTTGTGTTGTGGCTGTTATTGTGGCGTTTGCATTTTGTTGACCCTTCTGGGTAGCAGGCCCAGAAGCAGAACTCAGATTCTCTCACCAACAGTTTCCAGTGATTTCTGGAGGCCATCCTGTGTTTCTGGGTCAGTTTGGATGCTCCGTCCCTCCAGTTTGTCCAATGGGATGTACAAAGAAAACTTTCATGAAGGGACCGGAAGGAAACCTACCAACATGCCCAAACTCTTCAACTGAGACAAGAAAAAACATGCAAGCTCACAAACCCAATTCCATCTTGTGTGTCCTACATTATTTTTAAGGTATTGTTTTATCTTTTTAGGGTGAAATTATCTGAGCCTGTTTGTCTTTCATTGTAGTTCTTGCAGTTCTCACAATCACAAACTGCTAAGGTACAAAATATTCATATCTGGTTGTCTACTGGTGTTATGTCATCATATTCAAGGAGAGAATATTTCTGTCCTCCTGTCTACTAGAAGGGATTTTAACCAGATAATCAATATTTTTCACTTGTCCTGTCAGTGGACAGAATGTCATGATTGATCGGTGTGACGTGAAGAAAGGACACGAATCCAGATCCTTTGATTAATTTGTGACATGAAGCTTTTGAAAGAAAAGGTCACACATCCTTGACATTAGGACAAGATCTGATGGAAATAAAATGAAGCAGCTAAAAACTGAGTAACTACACAATATTAGGTGAGCATGTTATTTTATAGACAAGGTAAAGTTACACAGTATTTCTTATGTTGTAGGACTGAATTCATGCAGATAACATCAACAAGTGCTTTTTAATTTTATTTACATTGTTCTGCCTCATTGAACCAATGAGGCAGAACACATCCAAACAGATGCCAAAAATGATCTTAAGACCAAAAGTGTAAGGATTTGATTGTTTCTATGAGTTTATTTAGGTCTCTGTGTTCTGTGTAGTCTCTGTGTTGTCCGTCTACCGCTTGATTAATTACACCTGTTTCTTGTTTCCCCTGATTGTCTCCCTGTGTATTTAAACCCACCTGTCGGGTCCTTGTCTTGTCAAGCTGTCTAGTCGTCTCGTCTAATCTGCCGTCACTTATCAGTTGTGTGAACCAGCGGCTACCAGTAGATGAGCTTTAGCCTTCCGCTCCTTCTGTGCTGCCTGGATTCTTGGACTTGGTATTTCTGACTTCATCATTAAACTCGTTTTCTTCATTTCAACCAGCGTCTGCCTCACCACCTTAAACACATTTCATGACAAAAAGTTTCCATGTTTTTAAAAGGAATGAGAAAGCATAAAAGATTTAAGTGTTAAAATTGTATTTATTACAAGCATAAATATTTATTAAAGACTAGGTTACAGTGAAAAACATTAAATGAATGCAGTTAATTATACAGTTGTGGACCAAAAGGAGACAGAAAGAGAATTTTAGTAAACAACTGTTACGTACTTATACACATAAACATATATATGTATACATTAGAGTAGACATAATTGAGTGCAAATATATGATTTCAACTGTACAAAAAAATGATTTTATACTTTTATACACCAAAATATTTTCACACTTCATCTAAAGCAGTGTAATTGTTTAGCAAAAACCTGAAAGGTTGTACGAATTTACATTTATAAGAAAAGGTGTTCAACTTCTCTCAACCTGAAACACCTGTGACATCCCAACTTATCTGTGGAGTTTGCGGATGGGATTGTCTGCAGCGCCGGCGGCTGTGAAACGGAAACACCACTGAGTCGCTTTCCGAGTGAGACGGAAGCGGTTGGAAGAATAAGAACGGTGATTGGATTGTGTGGTTGCACAGCATGTACCAATATCCAGAGGTAATAGGAAATTTCTTCCTCCTTCCATGCTGCACTTCCTGTGTCCGTGGCTGATGATGATCACACAGAGGACTTTGGAGGCCTCTAAGGTGGAAGTAAAATACAAAAAAATGCCAGTTTAAGGTTGTGGAGGATGAGAGAAGGTTTTTAACCAGCACTGGGAGTGTGTGGGTGTGTGTGGAGAGACAGAATCAGTGACAACAAAGTTAGTCCAGATCTACTGACAAAGAACTAGCTGGTAAAATTCCCAAATTTTAACAGCTAAAAATGGTGGCAATGATCAACAATGGAAAAAATAACATGATGTACGACTTTGATTGTGTTATTCTGCACGTGTAAAAGTGTTTTCTATATTGTGTGATATAGATCTGTGACCTTTAGAGGTCCTTTAGAAAGCAGAGAGGAGGGAGGCCGGCTTCACTGCCCACCTTATTGAAGAAGGAGGCTGACAAATGTGGCGGTGTTCACATGTAAGCTTCAATTAATCTCTCAAACGATGGAAGGCCTAATGGGAAATGGACTCAGGAGAGAACTCTGCTGCTTCCTGCATTTTTTCCAGGACACCAGGAAAGAATGATGTCCTTTTGCAATCAGATATCTCCTTTTGCCTCTATTTTCTGACAAGACAGTAACTCTCCCTGTATTTCTCTCCCATCCTTTTTACAACATGGCTACTGTTTAATCTCACATGTGATAATTTATCTGAACTGTAGCAGGATTTTCTTTTTATTTGGATTACAATATCAGTTTTTCCTGATGGAAGGCGAGTGACAGCATTACATATTTCTTGAAGTATTTCACTAATACGTAGAGAGTACATGATACTTTTGAGAGTACCAGGGCTGTACAAACAGGCTGTTTAAAAAGCAACAGTCTAAAAATAGTGAGTACTTAAAGGTTATCAATAAACGTTTTCAGAAAGAACTTGGCATCGTTAATCATCTTCAAGTCCTTTTTGGACTAATATCACTTTGGAGAAATTTCTTCCCACTCATCTGTCCAGAGTTATTTCAGGTATTTGAGGAGTAAAAAGTTGTTTCTGTCACAGCTTTCTACTGATGAAATGACTGCACTGACATGTACTTACCTGAGTCTTCGTAGTCACACCGTGGCCCCCAAACAGCCTCTGTGCAAACCCACCGACAATCCTACAGAATAAAGAAACATCAATTCACTGTTTCATAAAAATGTACATTAGTTTAGCATAAATTCTGCCTCGTACCTTTTGATTTTAACAATGCAGCCTGTAACCCTAACCCAGTCAGAAAAATGAACTTGGCAAATAATGTTTCAAGAAATTATTTTAACTTATATTTCATAAAAATGATTGGAAAACGTTATGTAAAAACTGTATTACATTTTTTTATTTTCTCTCGTCTTCCTCCATCTTTACAACCCCCCTGGTCTATAAGACAGTGAAACAGTTTTATTATAAAGTGACCTGTTTAAGCTTCTTTTCTCTTAGCGATGAGCAAAACCACATCTGTGCACAATAATCTAAAAACAATGCGACCTGTAAGCACACAAACTGAAGCTGCAAAGTTTGCAACATTTGTCGCCAATTATTGTGTTTTCATAGTTATATGATTCAGTTTCTAACAGAACGCTACACAGCCTCTAGTACAGACTTTTAACATTCGTAATAATCTCAGGTTTTCTCCCATTTTAGCGAACAGCAGTAGAAAAAACTAATTTGACATCCTGCTTGTAGGAGGAATGAGTTCGTAGGGAGAAAAAGGGGACACAGAAGTGGGTTACTGCCCATCCATATGGCTTACAGAGGGAAAATTCAATAATGTTGCCTCAGCAATCTACAATAACAAAAACCCTCAGAGTCAGCAACTCCTGTCTCCCAGGTCTGAAGAGGACTTTAGTATCAGTTCACTGGTCTGCTTGCACCTGCAACCTCCTCACTATCTCATTAAAGGCAGAACTGATGCAACACAAAGAAACAAACCCTTCCTGAGGGAAGAGGTTCGGGTCTCCACACCAACACTCACAGCTCCAGCCTTTGCTGCACATTTGATCATATTTAGGAACATAAATGAAAAACATTGAACTTGAAAGTTTTGGGTGTTTTTTTTATGGAGTTTAACCTCACTGAGGCCAGTTTCAGAAATGTCAGTCTGAAAATAGCGGAAGAAAAGGCAGAACGGCTGAAAGCTGGCGGACAGCGCTGAGAATATGACTGTGACATTTGCTGACAAGTCGGGGCAAAGCGAAGCCTCTGCAAATCCACCTCTGGCAACACCTTCCTGACCTTCCACCCAAGACCTGATTTTCAAAAGGCCTCGGATTGTTTCTGGAGCGGGAGCCTTTTTGTCGAGATCAAGGTCGGGTTAAATCTTTCTTCCTGACTTGCAGGTAGCTTCTTTGATACTGAGCTTTCTTTTTATTTATTCAGTTTTTTCAAAATGTCAGTCTTGTGCTTTTTGCACAGCACTTGTTTTTCTTGAAATTGGTTTGCAACTGCAGCGCTGAGGAAAAAGTATTTCCCCCATACAGATGTGTTTTGTTTTTTCCATTTTGCTCAAACTTAAATGTTTCAGATCAGCAAGACTATTTCTATTTTTAGACAAATACAACTGGAAATAGGGGCATTTATAGTATCCTTATCAATTATCATGATTTTTTTTTTAATCACAATAAGAATTTAGAATTATTATCATAATTTCAGTTTTTCATAAATAAAAGGAAAACTGACAGTATGATACAAAATGTTATTTTTTATATCTTCATTTGTTTCTTGTGTTTATACATAAAAGTAAATTTGATCTAACAAAAATAATGCAAATTTTTTCTGGATGGTAAGTAAACAACAAAACACTTTTCTTTTCCAGCAGCCATTGTACAGCTGACCAATTGTGCTGGAGCTCGACTAGGTAATGGCGCAGTGCCCGTCGAATGTGACATGATAATCGTGAGGTTTTTGAAATGGCTCGTTTTCCAGACACCAAGAAACGTTACAGTAACTTATTGCCAAAGACAGCGCTTTGACTGTTTTTAGAGGCAGCAGAAGCCCCAATGGAAAATGTGCAAAATATGAATTTTGCATTATGCTTCCTCTTTAACAAAGACACAATTGTATATTTCAATCAGTTCATGTTGCTTTGGCTTTTTTCCCTTAAAAAAGCCATTATTTGAAAACTGCTATTTGAATTTACTCAGTTTATCTTGGTCTCGTTTTCTTAACGTGACAAAACAAAGTAATACACTGAAGAAATCTGAAGGGACAAAAACTACACAGCACTGTCGTTTTCAGTGACTTCTGGCATTTGTAGACAAAAGAGAGACATTTTTAAAGGTCGATTTAGAAAGCAGCAGTCTAAAGTAGCCTAAAGATGTTGCAGCCAAAACGTTTTACCTAAGACAGGCCTTAATTTGAGCCTGTGTAACTTCATCTCAAGAATTCACCAGGAAGTCCACCTAAAACTGAAGCGGCAGCCCAGTAGGCTGATTAGTGAAATAATCTAATCAACGGAGGAGCTGAACTCCTCCCAGAGACAACTTTAGTCTACCTATTTTGCAATAAAATGCCTTCAGTCTCTGACAACCTCATTGATATTCTGAGAGGAGAAACTAAAGCATGCGAAGTAAACTGTTACAGCCTCCGTGTGTCTGCTGCAGCGCATGAAATGAGCAAACAAGGAAAAAAGTCATTGGACCATAAACATGAGACTGCTTAAGGCTTTGTGTCAGCATGACACCAGGGCCTCGTCCAAAAAGACATTTACATTTTTACAAGTTTGCTTTTACTGTAGCTGTGACGCTTTGATCCTAAAATCAGATTCAGTCGTTACAGGCTGAGAGTGAGCGCAGAGCAGAGGAGTGAACTCTGTTTGTTGGAAGAGATTTCCTCAGAATGTTGTAAATGTGGCAGAGGAGGAACAGACAATCTGGAAACACGCAGGGAAAAAAAAAAAAACGTGAGAACTTTTTCATCCAGTCCTGGTGGGTTTTCATCTGGATAGTTTTCTTTATTCTCCAGCTGATGGATCAATGTGATATGAAACACTTGGGGATCTCTCCTTGGCCTTTCCCTCAAGTATGCTGCAATTATTCTGCATCTCTACAGCACACTAGCATTTACATCTTTCATTTATGCAAACCAGTGATGGGGGGAAAATGTCTGTCTTTTTTGTTGTGGTGATTAGAGCCAGGTTTTAACAGCCTGGAAGTGAAAATCAGAAAGAAAACTATGTGTTCATCCTGATGGAGAACACCAGCTAACACAATGCAGGTGGTCCAATTAGCCGATAAGGATCAGGTGTCGAGGGGGAAGCAAAACATAAGATGAGTTGAAACAAAGCAGAGGACGTCAACAGAAGTTCAACAAGCACAAAACAGAAGCAATAAATCAATGGTAACCCAATATTGTTTTGAAATTGCGAAATGGAAAACGCAAATAGTTAAAAAGAGCAAAAACCAGAAATATGCTAAAAAGCACAGCTTTAAAATCCATAAATCACTCAGATGTTGCATTGGGTGAAGCAGGACCCAGTTCTCTCCGGGTCCTGCTTCCTCCCACTGTCCAAAACCATGATTACCAGTTTACCTGGTCTCTATAATTTCCCCTTGGATATGAAACAATGGATGGATGTTCAACTATATAAAAAAGGAAAAAAAAACACTTCTTTATTTAAATTAAGAAAACAATTTGACTGAAACTACTGCAAAAGCTACCACTGGAATACCGACAGTTTAATGTTCAATACAACTGAAATGATCAAATAAAAATCCATTCATGAGGCCAAAAACTTGGACTAATAAATGTAAAACTGGCTGATATTGTTTAATCATTATGTTTTTGATAATTATATTTAAATATACCATGATAGGTATGTATCCATAAACTGTATAAAGCTCTGTAGCGTCATCCTTAAAGTTTGGTTGTATGTAGGGGTGTGAAGATGCAGGTGTTCAGAAATGTTTGGTACATCCATCTTATAGTCTCTGTTCTCCAGTGTTAGCTTAAGGTTATGCACTTTCACAATGCTAATGTGCAGAATGTTACGTTTCTCCACCTCTGAACTTTAAGCAGCGACACCAAAGGACAGGATGTGTCGTAAACCTCTCTTTCACCATGGTGTGTTTTTTCCCTTCATATTTGCCCATTTTTTTATTTGATGCCTGTATTTGTCTGATGGTGTTTTTCTTCCTAAAAATATTTAATAAATAAACTTTAAAAAACTTTTTAAAAACGATTATATTTTATTCAGCTGCAGTGATGATGATGAAGAAGTGGAATAAGTAAATATCTCTCTCAACACTGAACTTAGCTTGCATCAGTGTGTGGAGGGCGGCTGTTCAGTACGGTGTGTTAAAGTGCAGCTCGTGTTTTGGACGTACAGTTCAGAATCAAAACATCTCCAAAGTTATTCAACACTTTTTTTAATTAAAGTCTTTATTAATTGATCAAATCTAACCAGATCTCCAGTCAAAGAGGGAATTCAGCCCCAGTCGTCTGGTTCAGGTGTGTTGCTGCAGGTTTCTGGGCAGAAGCTCTCGACGACTTTGAACATCAAGAGCTACTTGATGTTCTTGAGTAGCTCTCGAGAACATCGTATCTACAGGTGTAGATGCACCTAAGTGTCCTTATGACAAGTACTGCAAAAAGACCCGATAGTAGCATTTAAGGGGTAATTGTGTTTTCCTTAATATTCCCGTTGGTACATTTTAAGTACCATTATAGGAACACTTCTGCTGCTCCTAAAGACTCTCTAAATAACTGCATAGGTTCTCTGTAAATAAACTTCTTTATCTTTCACACCCAAACATTCTCTGTATGTATCCTCCCATAGATTTAGATTTTATTTTTGAAAAAATTACCAGTTGTTAATGCTGATGAAATCTTCTTTCATGTTTTGTCTATTTATTAGTCTGCCTGTCTTTGTCACCATAATACATTTTGCTGTATTGTTTGAGAAATTATTGCAATAAACATTAACATTGTTTTGAGACCATTTTCAACTATTATAAAGATAACAGCATAATAATGTAAGTTACAATAAACCCTATAATGAATTTAACTGGTTGATAAACTATCCCTGATATTACTGTGACAAAAAATAATATCAGGGATATGAGACAATTTTTGAGTAATATATTGATAATATATTATATGCAAGTTTGCCCTCTCAAAAACAAATTAACTTTCCTCTAGAATAATGTTTAGGTGTTTTATCAATCGATCGATCAAGTTTATTCCTATTGCACATTTCAACAACAAGGCAGTTCAAAGTGCTTTACATCATGAACACATCATATAGTCAACAACAGTTTAGTTTGAAAGACTGAGACTTCAGTTCACGTTCTGAATTTTTGTACTTTAAATATTTACATACCGTTTACCAACCCTGCCTTTTTCATTCACTTTTGACAGAACTCAATATAAAATATTCAAAAGAAGCCAAGTTGAGCAAGTTGGCAGGCAGGAGAGTCAGTGTGGTGAATTCAGCCTTAATCAGGTGAAATGCATAAAGGCTGCACTGACTTGTGAAACAGAATATTCACTCCTCAGCTTCAGTTGTGGGTTTTTTTCTATCCTCTGCACCAAAACTTCAGATTGATTCTGAATTCTCCACACACACTCAGGCCACCAGTGACCCCATTTCACAGGCAACCTGCAGAGTTACAGCACAGGGCAGGCAATGCGGCGTGTAACCTGGTTTCTCTGTGACTGCTCCTCCATTTGTCTGCCAGTTCTCCTCTTTCAGCAGGTGCATGCTGTCCTGTTCCTGCACGGCCCACTGCTGTGCGCTAAAACTGTCCGCGACATGCTTAGGCACTTCCTGCACCAGCGGCGGCACCGCCGCCGCTGAAGCAAAGGCAATGTGTCGGAGCAGGAACGGCTCTCTTACGACAGTATCATATATTCCAAGCACAGAAGCATTTTCCATCAGAAACATTTCATTTCATTTGGAGAGGCCACCTTCTTGTTTGTTAGGGCAGATGAATCAGCTCCAGATTGATGTGGAGAGTTACCAGGTGACAGCGCATGCCGGCTGTTGTTTTCTGGTCAAATTGCATTTGCTGCGACGACGTCGGCGCCGGGAGATGAGGTGTGGTGACCTCTGAGGATGATTAGAAAACATCATTATTTCCCAGCTGTGGGACACTAACTGCTTATGACCGCCGGTGATTCGTTCCGCCGCCGCGCCGCCCTCTCCCCGCGTCGTCGTCGCCGTGGCCACCGAAACAAGGTGTCATCCGCGTGGAAAAAATCCGCTTTGCCAATTTGTCCTCGGCCCCGATTTCAACTTCAGCTTTGATCAAGAGGCGAGGCTGCTGATGGGAGCAAAATGCCGCAACCTGAGCCGCCACTGGAATGTCTGTCAGACAGCCAAATGATTTGCTATGCAAACCATTATTCATATCTGACAACGTGCCGAGTGGCTACTTTGGTATTAATGGACCCTCAAACTGGAAGGCTCTTATTGATGTTGACAGCCACACCTCCTAAACAGCACGCTCATCACGCCCGACTGTGACATGACTAATGAACGGAAGACTGATGGGCACAGAAATCGCGGGCACATGGAAAACTGGAGCAGCCTGGCACACCTGTAATTGAAACTATATTGTTAGTGTCAGTCACTGGCTTCATGTGGACATTATTAGTGAAGGAGCTTCGTCAGAATCAGTTTCTCAAATGCGATTGAATGGGACAAACAATGTATGGGAATGAAAATGAGCATGCTGCAACATTATCAAATAGAAAACACCATCAAATATGTAGTTCTTTCAGATTAAGTGCTCACATAATGAGCAAAATATACCCCTTTTTTACACATTGAGAAAAAATATGAACAACATGGGCTTCATAGCTGAGGTTAAAGTTAAGACATCCTACAACTAAGCTAGTCTTACCCCCTTATACTGTTATTATAATTGACATGACGCCGGCTATTCCCCCATGTGGAAGTAGAGCAAACCTCCAACAAACAGTGTTGTAATGACCAACACAGTGGAACTCAATGTGTTACCCAAGACATTTATGATTCATTTTTCCCTATAAGCCACCATTGAGGCAAAAAGAAATTCTCCAAAGACTCCTACATCAGGTTGTTAACGGGAAACAACAGAGAAATCATCGATAAAGCCCAGGAGGAAAAATGATCAGGGACACAATGTCTCATTGGATGCATTTTGCATGTACAAAACTGGTGAGTAATGACTTAAATAATAAAAATCTGCCTTCAGGAAAATGCTTAAAAATAAACAGTAGCATGCTTAAATGTAAATACCGCAGTTACTGCAGCACGTTATCATGCTGCCATAGAGCTACCACTGGAACTTATACACATAAAAATCAAGCATAACTACCTTCACTTACTGAACTTTGATTTGACTATCAGTAAGTGTTGTTATGACAAAAATGGGATGTTTCCAACCAGCTACTTTCATGCAGGGGAGTGTAAGTCAAGAAGAATTGCGATTGCTAATTGCTGAGAAAACCCCTGGAATGACAGAGGATTGCTCTACATACGCATGGGGACAGAGCCACCATCTTTTGTATTAGGGCTGTTTGTACTGAGTGTATTTATTGATACTGTGTATTTAAGTCATTTTAACCCTGTTTTGTGTGACATATTTCTCTTTGTCCAAGGAAAATAGATGAAAAATAGACCTTTGGCAAATTTTGGCACATTTACAGAATTATTTGCTGTGCGTTGTCCATGCCAAATAAAATAACAAATTAAGCCTAGAGTTTGCTTTTTATATGGGTGGTGACTACTGTGGGGTTCCAGTCACCCCACAGTACCTCACTGAGATCAGATATTGTTTTTGACATTTATTTTGTTTTTTTTTTCCTTTTCGTAATTCTTATCCAGCTCTTGGGGATTTACTGGTGTGTTCTGGGTCACTGTCAGATTTCAGTTCTAATGCAGCTTTTATCTCTTTACAGATAATCTTATTTTATTTGTCCAGTACCTTCTGGTTCACAATGACACTTCAGCTTTGTACCTCATACAGTTTATATGATGCTCTTTTTTTGGTTCTTCCTCCTCTAGTGTCCAAACCCTAACCCAATAGTCCTGGACTTCTGTATGTTTTCTCTTTCAAACTCGAGTCTGACCTTCATGTATTTCTCAGATAATAAAGTTTTACTGTCATGAAAGTTAAACTTGTGCAGGTAGATAGATTTGTAAATCTCTGTGGTACAGAAGCAGCTTTGTTCATATTGCCATAAGCTTCAAAATTTGACTTAACAGTTTTAGTATTGTTTTATTTTTTAATTTTGTCCTAATAATGATTTTTTTTTAATGGTTTTAAATATTTTAAAGTCTTCAGCATTGTGTAGCTCTGGATTAGCTAGGTACGGATATTTCTGGAAGACCCAACTCCTGGATGTGAGCAGCTGAAAGGAGCCATCTTTTGGCAGTACAGACAGATTTTACCTTAAACTGAGGAAATTTGTCATCTAAGGGAAGCAGATCTTTGTTTCCCCCTCATAAAGAGGAGCGGGCGGACTTTGTCCAAACGTTTCATTAGGATTCTTACTCTCTCTGGAGGTTTAACATCGCCAGGCGGAGCAGGAACATCCACTTAAAAAACGTTTTTTAAAAAGTCTCCAGCTGGATGTAGTCATACAAATGGATAAAAGCCTCCTATTGGATCATTTCTTTCAGCTAGTTATTTAAAATCTTGTCGAAACAACATCGCACTGAATGTGTGCAATCAAAGCTACAAAGCTAAAGGCAGTCCAATGAAATCTTAGAGTGTGTGACTTTTTTTATGTATCCCTTCAGATGTGGGAACGTCGTGGAATGACTCATGAGGAGCTGACATGTTGGACCCCACGAGCTGTGCTAGGACAGACAGAAAATAACAGCAGAATGAAAGATTGATGGATGTATCTTCAGTTAAAACACAGAAAAGCATCTTTGTTGTCCTTAATGCTGACTCATCGCTCTTTGGGTGCGCTTAAAAAAATTGAACAACCGAAATTACCATAAAAACCGCTTCCTTTAATATTCTGGTGAAGAAGGATGAACCTCCAGATTTTAATGGCATCATCTTTAGAAAACAAAGATAGTGTGAGAAATAGCCTGGAGGCTTCTGTTACTTTATGTTTTTTAGTTTGTGGAAGGAGAGATATGACTTCAGCCTTTCTATTAATCTTTTCCTTCTCCCTCCAGGCGAGTGTGTAGGGCAAAAACTGGAAGGAAAAATCATCCTTTTCTTCTCCTTTTTTTCCCTCTGTGCCCAACCAAGGTCAGCCAGAGCAGTGTGCAGAGCTTTAAACAAATTAATCCCTTACCTCTGGGGTTTGGGAACCATCTATCTGGGCTGTAATGTGATAAGGGCCACAGGATGGAGAAGAGGGATACAGCAGGTCCTCAGCTCGGCTAACACACTCTCATTTCATCGCCTGACACCGCTCCTCTCCCTATTACACCCGCACCTCAACAGGCTCCGAGGTGACTGCGTCGCAGTTACAGGAAATAGGAAAATAGCTTATTCTTCCTGCTTATCAAAACCGCTCAGAAATAAGCAGATCTCCTGCAAATCCCCGCGGCGTAAGGGGCTGCAGCACCTACACCAGCATCGGCGCGGACAGATCTGCTCACCTGCATTACAGCGGAAATCCGGCACTTACATGTAGGTTGCAAGCAGCTGGGCTTGTGTGGAGAGTATAGATTATGGCAGCTTCATGTGTGAAGCTGCAGGCATTAAGGCAGCTTGAATAAAGCCGAGATTCCAGCACAGTTATTTGGGTCTGCACTCTGACACAATGACAGAAGACACTAAAGGAAAAAACGAAAGCTCAGCAGAATGAGGGAGAGAATAAGGTGATGTATGACCATCTCAATGCCCTTATGACATTTCCATCAGCCTATAAAGACTTAATGGAGAATGCATTGTCGCTTGTGAAATACAAGGAGAAAGAGGAGGCAAAGAGAGACACTTTAAAACGGACAAGATGGCGACTTGATGAAAGAGAAGGAGGCGAAGAAGGGGAGATGTTTAGCAGCTTGTTGTCAGGTGAAATAGAAAAAGCACATCATCATAAAAGCCTTAGAGGATGTGGTTACGCCTCTGCTTGTCCCGTTTGTCTCCTTCAATGGAAGGATCAGTGCCACTTTCTAAAACTTACATACAGCACATTTAAATGGCTGTTTTTTTTATTTGTCCTTAACTTATTTAAAGCTCAAAGGCTCTAGGACTCGTCAATGGAAAAAAACATTTTGTCGACATAATTAGGAACATCATCAGCCAGCCATTTTAAAGGGACAGTACTATGTCAAGTATCTGTGTTACCTTCAGTTGCTATAAAGAATGCTGTATATATTAAATATGACTTAAATGAAATTTGACCTTGTAAATTAACTCCTTGAAATTGGGCCTGTCTCTTGAAAAACTCCTGCTCTTTCTGAAACTCATAACTACATTGCTCCTCTATTAACCTTTGAGCAACATTTTTACCAACGTTGCTCTGAGAAGTTGCTCAGATCCACCAGGCGTTTGCTAATTGCTGTTGGCTAGTCTGAAGGAGCTGAGTGCAGGGCTGCTCTGATGCGAAAGCTTGGAAACTGCAGCTTGGAGGAGGATGTTTGTCCTTGAAGGCGGAGCTAGGTCCAACCAGGCGTTTTGCACAGCAATGGTTGCCATGGAGATTAAAGGATTTCTTAAACATACATGAAAGAATCAAAGAAACCCTCCAGGTTTGTTTTAGATGATGGAATAACACTATGATATGAGAAAGTAAAACATCAATTTCAACTTAAAATGTTTAGTTCTGTTTATTCTCTTTGTTTATGTTCCTCAGTAACATCCTGTCTTCAGATTATAAATCACGCAAAATAGCTGAACAAAAACAGAACTACCCGGGTATCATGCCACTTCAGACAGAAAATGGATGCAAATAAAAAGATCAGAAAAAGTCCATGTGAAGCAATGAAAGTCTTACATTTAGGCAAAATGAACACAACAAAGCAAAGAAACTCTGTCAGTGGCAATAAACACCAATTGACCTCAGTTTGATCTAAAACAGATGAGGCCAGACAAATAATGACCCCAAAAAAGCCTCGACATAAGGCAGCTGCTCTGGCAGAGCCTGTTGTCCACTAATCACAGGGCTGGTGGTTCAGCCTCCAGTTTCTGGGCAACCCACCGAATCCAAAGTTGCTCCTAGTGGCAGATGGGCTCTTTTCAAGGGACACGGTTTGTACACATTTTCTGTTACATCCTTTTTCCAAACTCAAAATTTCATAGTTCTCTAAAAACAGTGAAGAAAAGGAAGAAGGCAAGAGGACAGAAAATGGATAGATGTTGTATAGATAGATGGGTAAAATGGATAAATGAAAGTAAAATAATGGTCCATAGATTTTCCCAATCTATGGACGGAAGTATGAATAGATTGAGAAAAGAAAAAACAACTGGCCCAATTTCAAGGAGTTAAATTACAAGGTCAAATTTCATTTAAGTCATATTTAATATATATAACATTCTTTAGCCATGGTTTGACGACTTCCTGAAAGCAGAGGTTCTGAAAGAGCAGGAGTTTTTAAAGAGACAGAGGCCCAATTTCAAGGTGTTAAATTACAAAGTCTTTTAAGTCATATTTAATGTGGACAGCATTTTGTATAACAACTGAAGGTAACATAGTTACTTTATTGTGCTATGAAATAGCCCTATGTGCCTGGAAAACACATAATACTGCCCCTTTAAAATGCAAAAGATGTCATGAAAATTCCTGGAAAATGTGGAAATAAGTCAGAAACCCAAGAGTTAGGGATCATATTTCTGTACTATAGACTGAAAAGATCAGATATTTACTTTCAATCATTGGTTGTTGAATTGTCCACTAGTAGGTTAGTTGGTTTTAAACATTTTGTCCATTCTAGTCACCCAACAAAGAAACAAAACGACCTGCGTCCCTGAAATGGTTTTAGTTTCTAAGCAATCAGAATCCCAAGATGAACCCTGGGTGTGATGGTCTCACAGGTGAGAGGTGTGCAGTTAGTCACTTCCCCAGAATGGAGTCACTGCGCTTCATTCTGCGCTGACACAGCCCTATCTTCTGATGTCTAGCGAGTTTCACACTTCCTGCCGCCATCGCTCATCAGCTGTGGGGAAAACTTGAAGCAGAGCAGGCTGCGAGATGTCACCAAGTCGCTGATGGATGGCAGACAGCTTGAAGCCGCGTCACTCCTGCTTAGTGCGCTGCGATTCCTCAGACCTTCATCAATCTGCTGTTGCTTTGCTTTTCTTTTTCATTTGTGCAAAGATCATGGTGAAATATGAGGGTCTGAGCTCGTGTGGACAATTACAGACTGAGAGTCAGCGTCTTTGTGTGAGCTTCTGTGAGTGAGACGGAAGAGTGGCGAGATGTGAAATGAAATTCACTTCAGCGTGCGGCAGATGGAACGATTCATCTTCTTGGGTTTTGAAGTGACAAAAATCAGAACTAATGAGGAAACAAGATCTGCATGTACAAATTGATTCAAAGGAAATTCACAGCGCACAAATTGAAGACTTCTTGTTTTTCTTTTTGCTTGCCACATGCTGCGTTGTTTACTAAAACTGCGTCCGTGTAGTCCGCGCACACAAACTTATGCAGCTACGGGTTGTATACTCTTATTTGTACATGCAGCCATGTACCGACACGTCTCCCTGCATCACGCCGCCTCGCTCCCAGGAAGTGATAATGAGCTCACGGGGAGTCAGAGGGAATGGAGATGTTGTCGACGTTAGGGGAACATAAAGAGATATGGCATACTCAGGGTATCGCAGCCATAAAGCAAAGATGTGGAAGCCATCACTCTCCTCTCTACAGTCACGCTGGGTATAAATCTTCTTCCTCCAGGGTTTTGAAAAGATGTCACCAGGAAAAAAGCAATGTCAAAACAATGTCACCTCAGCGGTTACTATGAAGGTCCCGTCTGCAAGAACAAGGAACGGGATGTTAGAAAAGAGAGAGGAACTTGCTAAAAGGACAAGTTTAGCTCTACTTTTAATGTATTAATATTTTCTGGAGAATACAGAAAATGTGAAACAGCAAGACTCGTTGCTCAATGCTGTTTGAAACAACGAGTAAAACTGTCACCACAAGAATCAACAAATCTGTACAAATACTGTCAGTGCAGTCGTGAAATGTCCTTGTTGCTACACATTCCTGAATCAACTTCAATTTTATAATAAAATGGATGAGATCAGGAATAACAGCGACTCAGTCACTGATTAGGAGACCAGATGAAATCCCAAAGTGGGATCAGTGGATGCTTCTCAGAGTCAATAACTGCAGACCTTCGACTTCATGCGACCTTGAAGTTTACCCAACAAGGCCTGGCATCAAGTGCAATGCAAAGTGGAGTAGAGACGTGTTTCTGGAATCACAAATCATGCTTCTGTCTGGAAATCCAATGGACTCGTCTCGGTTAGGAGAACAGCTCCTTCCATACTGCACTGGGTCAAGTGTGCAGAGAGGACTTTGATGAGTTCTTCAGGAGTTTCATAGAAAAAAAGACTCTTAAAATCTCAGAATACTAAGATATTTTTTGTGTTTTTACAAATTCATGTTCCAAACTTCCAGGGAATAGATTGGAGTTCATCACAGCAGTTAAAAATCAAGTTATTCTAACTTAGACAGAACACAATCAGCACCAAATGCTAACGTTAATCACGTTTCCTCAGACATTAAATGCAATACGTTCAGCAGTGTGTAAAAGACTTTTCTGGAAGAGAGGACATCTTGATTACTTTGAAAACGTAGACAATAAAGGAGAAAATTAAACAGTCCTCCTCAATATAAGAGACAAAACTCAATTAATTCTGCTGATTTCCACGTCTCTTTTAATTATCACTGCATCAGCAATGATAGAAGATACATGACAGGCTTGCTGTGCAGGTGTGACCTCAGTCCGTCTTGTCTTTGTTTAATTACCGGCAGCATGCGCAGAGCTGTGACTGCTCATCTATTCTCTCACTCCCTCATCACCTCTCTCTTTTGCTGGTTTTGGCAGAAACTCTGCTGAAAGACTGCAGGGGGAAAGTGCCAAGGGGTGAAACGGGGCAGATGCGCGTTTCAACACAAATAGCATACGGACATGCTGAATCCACACAAAGAAGACATAATTACTCTGGTGTGAACTTCCTGCACATCTGTTGGAGTCGAGGTAGAGTGATGCAAACACAGATTCTTCCATCTGATTAGATCCCTGCAGGAAACAGGAGAGGCTCCCTGCGCATTCTCAAGTTTCATTATTTAGCAAGCACACAAGAGGAAAGGTTTTAGTCACAACTCCAAAAACAAGGTCTGATGCATTATGGAGAGAAGTCTGAAAGTCATAAAGTCAACACTGACTGGATAAAAGGAGAAGAGTGTGAGAAAACAAGAGTCACCCAGATGCAGCCATGGTGACATTTCAAAGACAAGAACATATCCGGGCAATTTACTACGAAAAACACACAACGAAATCATCTCAGAGAAAACCCAGACGTTACAGGTTAAAAGTTAGATTTTATGACAGCATAACTCCAAAACACTAAACAAGTACGGCTTGTTTGTAAGGGTCGAAGTAGGAAACCTTTTCTTTTCTTTAAAGCAAAACCTATGCCGTTGTCAGTTTCCATTAAGCTTCAAATTGAGCAATTTGGAATGAAGTTGCTTAATGGAAACACAACAATTAAAAAAAAACAACTTTTGTTTCCTTTTTCTAGCCGAAAGTTTTGCGGCTAGGAAAAGATGATTTTTCAGTGGTGGTTTCAAAATTAGTGTATTTTTCAAAACTGCAATGGAAACACTTTTTTCTCATCACAAGAGTCATGTGATCAACACCAGGAAGTTACTACAGCCGGAAAAGACGATGAAAATGACAGAAAGTGGTCTGAGGATCATGGCTTGTCAGGTTTTTAATAACTTATGTGAACAGGCTTATTCACATTCAATTTTAATTGCATTTCTTATCTAATTTGGTTGTATTTTCATTATTAAAGAAAATTGCAAAATAGAAATTGTGCCTGTTGCACAAATTTGAATTCTTTATGCATTCTGACTTAAACCTGTATTATCAATCTACCCTGATAAAAAACATCCCACAACATGAAGGAAGAGCCAGAAGGAGGATAGATCTACCTTTCTTTCTCTTAAACTCAAATAAGCTAAAAAGGTTGATGAGAATCTTTTTTTTTTCTGATTTCAAACCAGATGTAATGACAGTGGTTAGTCAGTGTTGGGCACACACTGCTCACACACACATCCTGAGACTTCTCGTCTCCCACATTTAGACAAAAACACAAGTGAGTGTTATTTTACCTACAGCCACTTCAGAGTCCATTTAGGCAACAAGGCAGCTCCTACCCAACGTTTATCCTGGGCTCTTTCAGCAGGTTCTCCTTCCATTATTTTGGTCTGCTCTCTAATAAGAAGCTGTTGCTATTGGAAACCACATACACTGATATTATCTCCTCAGAGTGAAGGAGCAGCACACATTTGATGCAAGGACCGAGAAGGTCTGGATTTCTTATTAGATTTTGGGCTTTTTATCCTGTGAGAAGAAAAGACAATGAGATTTAATCAGAGAAAATAACTCATCACAGCTCATAGGGTTAAGGAACATTTGGAAACGACAGGCTCTGGTGGCAATTTTACACATATCAGTTTGAAAACAGAAATAGATGCAAAATATGGAAAGCGGGAGTGAAAAGAAAAAGTTGCTGATACAATAAAAATGTGACATTTACGAAGCGCAAACCCTGCCCTCTGTTTCATTTCCAAGTCATATTTGCCATGCATGGCCAGCTGTTTGCGAATCCGTGATCAAGTACGCAGATGTCAGCCTTTTCTTGAATTTAGATAAACCAACACAGCCTGAAAGAAAATCAGCATCCGTGGCTTCTGACTGCCATCATGAAGCATCGAGAAACAAAAGAGGAAAACAGGGACAGAAAAGTGAATTTTAATCAGATGAAACAGAAGAGCAGAAGTGGTAATCAGCTACAAAGGCGGCAGACTCTGTGCATGCCGCATGCTAACACACACAGAGGAGCTCACTTATTAACACTACATACAATTTGCACATTTTACAGCCGGTCTGACAGGGATAAGCAGACATTTTTCTCGATGTCGAGGCTGCATTTCCACCAGTGAGGGTTTGACTTTCGACAGCCTGAATGTAAACTGGTTCTGAAGGCTTCTGAATACTATTTCACAACAGTTACATTTGGTTTACTGTGCAGTGCTTGTCCTTCACTGAACCATGTTTCAATAAAGAGCCCCTATGATTCTTCTCGGAGAGCTTAAAGACACTTGAGGACGCAGCAGAGTCCATCTGACATCATGGTTACTCATTATACGGTATATAACAGTGTCGCCCCACCAACAAAAGAAAAAGGTGTCGTCCCCCCGCCAACAAAAAATAAAAGGGTCCTCGTTTTCAGAAACCACAGACATCTCTATGCATGGG
The DNA here is from genome assembly GCA_903066815.1 of Brachyrhaphis roseni. Classification (NCBI taxonomy): domain Eukaryota; kingdom Metazoa; phylum Chordata; class Actinopteri; order Cyprinodontiformes; family Poeciliidae; genus Brachyrhaphis; species Brachyrhaphis roseni. The sequence goes on from CAEFZY010050907.1 coordinate 35,716, forward strand.
AACAGAGATCCCAAGTAGAAATACTTAGAATACAATACAATATGTTTCTAGTATTTCCTGTCTAGAAATACAATACTGATATATTGACATTGTCCCCATACAGGACAATATCAATTAGCCAGTATGGGGATTGAACCAATGACCTTGGCATTATTAGCGCCACACTCTGACCAGCTGAGCTAACCAACCAATATTGAGTTTTCATCGATCTAAGAAAAACTTACATAATCTTGACAAAAGTGGTGATATTCTAATATTTTTCAAAACCTGTTTTCATTTTGAAGTGTTGATTTTTTTTTTTCAAACTATTTTTAATTTTGAAGTGCTGATTGTATTTCAGAGCCAATTTTCATTTTGAAGTGCTGATTGTATTTTCCACCCTTTCTTTAGTTTGAAGTGTTGATTGTGTGAAAGACTTTGCATTTCATTTGTCCAGTATGGGGATTGAACCCATGACCTCAGCGTTATTAACACCATGCTCTGACCAGCCAAGCTAACTTACCTTAGCGCGGCTGGTGAGTTTCCAGTGATTTAAGACAATCTTACACGATCTTACCACAATGAATATTTGAGAAAAGTGCTCTTATTCTAATGTTTTTCAAAATCAACATGCAAAATAGTTCAATTTAAATTAAAGCTTTCTGGTAATTTGAAGTATTGATTTTCTGAAAGACAATATGTTTCCATTGGCCTGTATGGGTATTGAACCCATGACTTTGGCATTATTAGCACCACACTCTGACCAGCTGAGCTAACCGGCCATATGCAATATTGAGTTTTCATCGATCTAAGAAACACTTACATGATCTTACCACAATGAAGATTTAATGAAAGTGCTTATATTCTAATGTTTTTCACAATCAACATGCATGTCTTAATTAAAAGTCAGCTAATTTGAAGTGTTGATTTTCTGAAAGACTGTTCCCATTGGTCTGTATGGGTATTGAACCCATGACCTTGGTATTATTAGCACCACACTCTGACCAGCTGAGCTAACCTGCCATACATATTGTAGTCTTTCCAGCGATTTAAGAAACACATGATCTTACCACAATGAAGATTTAGTAAAAGTGTTCATATTCTAATGTTTTTCAAAATCAACATGCATAATGTTTTAATTGAATCTCATTATTTTATGGCAGTGTCTTTTGTTTTTAAAAATTGATCTGTAGAGCTATCGTTCATCCATAGAGGTCGGTTAGAGTACCCTAAAATTGTAGTCTAGTCAGAGTAGCATACCTTAAACACGTTTAATTAAGTAAATGTAAAAAGTACTTGGTAAACTACTCAAATACTGAGTAACTGATCATAACACCTGATTTAATATTCAAAATGTATCCTCAGACAGCCAAAAGTTATGTGAACATTCTGGTATTGTAAAGAGTATTACCAAAATATTTATACAAATAAGGAGTTAGGTTTGGAGGCTGGTTCTAGACCAAATTTACCACAGGGGCCAAGGTAGTCAGTGTTTTTTACAGCAACACTTAAAAAAGAATGAAACAAGTACATATCAATATTTCATCATTTGATATAGTAAGTGAGCCAAAGAGCCACTTGCGTCTCCAGAGATACAGGTTGCAGATCCCTGGGAGATGGAAAGTGTGATCCTATCTCAATACAGCAGCTAAAAGTGCAGCACTATAATTTTTAATTCACTGTTAAAGTAAAATGGTGAAGGTTAAAAAATTCACCACTGAGTATTAACATAAGACATTTACAGTATTTAGTACAATTTCTTCTGTATCCTGTTGGCCACCATCTACAATCGCCCATGAGCTGCAGGTCTGGGTCTGGTGCATTAATAATACATTAATGACCCTAAAATCAGAAAATATATCGACATTTCAAAATAAAACCTACAGAAAGCCCATTTTCTGAATTTTACAGAAAATTAAAATGTTTCTTTTTTTCTCATTGGTGGGAAATATATTAAAAAACAAACATTCAACACAAAAGTTAAAATCTGATGTTTACTATGTGGCTGTGTCACCAGAAAATGTGCTCATCGCTTAGCAACAGATTGTTATTGTTCAAAAAATGCTCCTTTGAAATACTATTTAGTACTTACAAAGTGTGAGGTTGTTGAAATTTACAGAAAAGTTAACCTTTTTTTTGTCATTTGTGGGAAATGTATCATAAAATAGACATTCAACACAAAAGTAAAAATCTAATGTTTACTTCGTGGCACTTCGTCACCACTAAACAACGTTCGTCTATTAATACCAATTCAATAACAAATAATATTGTTTATAAAACATAAGGTCTTTTGAAAGACTTCTTATCTGATCAGGCACAAAGAATTTATGGCTGATAAATTTTGCAAAAGTAAAAATCAGATATGTTTACCTCATGGCACCTGGTTACCAGAAAATGCACTGATATTTTAGCAACTGATTGTTATTCTTCAGAAAACATAAGATTTCTTCTGTTATTTTGTAATACTACTTAAAAATAGTGCAGTTGCTAAATTTTACAGGAAATGAAAATGTTTATTTTTTTGCCATTGGTGGGAAATATATTAACAAAAACAGACATTCAACACAAAAGTTAAAATCTCATGTTTACACGTGGCTATTGGTTACCAGAAAATGAGCTCATCTCTTAGCAACAGTTTGTTATTGTCCAAAAAAATCTAAGATTTTTTTTGCTCTTTTGAAATTCTATTTAGTACTTAAAAAGTGTGCGGTTGTTGAATTTTACAGAAAAGTAAACTTTTTTTTTTTGTCATTGTTGGAAAATATATTTAAAAACAGACATTCAACACTAAAGTAAAAAATCTGATGTTTACTTCGTGGCAGTTTGTTACCCGAAATAACGCTCTGGTTGACTCAGTGGTTTGCTTTGTATTTTCTCTGCAGTCTGAGTAAAATTGATTTATGTAAACTTAAATAATACATGTTAGTAATATCTATTAAATTTTTTCTTCTTTTGTGGTTGTTTAAGGTTTTTAAGGCTTGGCTCTTTGATTGGAATCCAGTTGATTAAAAAAATAACTGCATGTATCCATTCCTTTTCAAGCAGGGAGACTGCACAAATTAAAGGGGAATTTGACAGTAACTTTTACTAGAGAACTTTTTTTTTAAATTTAATACTACTTTTTTGTTTTCTTGATTGAATAATTGTGAAACAAATTTAACTCCGCAGTCCCTTGCGATAATCGTAACCGATCATCCTGTTGTGTGTTACGACTAATCGGGTTCAGTCGGTAGAACGTTGGGACCACTCCGATCTAAAGTCGGGACTATTCAACATGTTTTATAGTCTTGGCCAAGTTATCGCAGGAATTTACAGAAACATATATAATCTACTATGAGCAACATGAAGAAATGTGTGTTTCACTTATTCTGTCAGTGGAAGATGCAAAGATGCAGGCGACATCCTTGAGAACCTGTTTCAGCTAGCTTCCTAAATTAAAACCTAATGGAAGAGATGAATAAACGCTCACGGGCAAATAGAAATGGCTAATGAAGTCAGTAATATTTCTTCAGAATCACGTCACACGATGTCCCACCGAAAGCAGTGTATGTAGCTCTTATTGGTGATTATCCCTCAATAGTCGCGTTTTATATTTACAACTATTAGTCATTTATATATTTTTTTTCAACTATTATAGCTACAAGATTCAATGAAAGATGCACTTGCTGCAGAGTTGGACCCTATTAGTGATCAGGATGACATCTATCAATTATCTGAAGAAACGCATGTGGAAGAACATGTGCAGGAATCATCTATAGTACGTACTGACAATGATCTTTCCCCAACTGGACCAATTTCAAAACAACAAAAGAAAAGCCAATCTGTAGATGCAATTGAAATGGAAAAATTTAACATTTTACAGCAGATGTCCTCTACTTTACAGGCAGGTAGAAGTAGACATAGTGCAGATAGTGATGGCTGCTTTGGAAATCAGGTAGCTGATAAGTTGCGATCCTTTACAAACCCTTTGGTAAAAGCAAGACTTAAGAGAAAAATAATGAATGTTATATATTAAGTTCAGGAACAAGACAATTTAAACACACACCCACATATATCTTACCCGCTGCCAGCCACATTACCTGCACATATGCTGAATACACCCAGCCCCACTATACACATCTTCACAAGCATCACCTCATAATGTTCCTACACCTTTAACAGAGACAGACGCAACCAATTCAATATGATCTTCAAAATAAGAGTCACAGATTCTTGAAGAAAATAACAAAATAAAACATATTGATAAGGGCTAGATCATCATCAGTCATGTTTCTACAATCTCATTGCTACTGCATGTTTTTGTGACAAAATAAAGGTAGAGAACAAGAATATCTGTTTAGCTAAAATACATTTTAATAACTTATAGTATGCATCATTTGTTTTTATATAGTATTTATTTTCTTACAAGACTTTTTACAAATACCTGTTACCCCATTAAAAAGGAAAAAGAAGAAAAATGTTTATATACTGAAATTAATGATTAAAACAGATTTATTTATCCAAAAAGACTGTATTCAGACCTTTAGTGTTTTTTTTCCCCACAATTTCAATATGGAACAACCAAGTAGCAAAATATTTTTTACCGAGCTGCACATTTATTAAAGGTAAAAAAAAAAAAAAAAGAAGAAGAAAATATTGTGCCGAAACATAATTATCCTGCCAGCGCACCTTGCCAGCAGACGTAACAGAGTAATTGTTTAGCAGCCATGGAGGAGTTGCATGTTGAAGAGGGAGCATCCCAGACCATGCTGTCTCCATAAACTCTCCTCAAGCCTGTGGTCACTGTCTTCTGTATCCATCAGAGCTGGACATGTATATCTCTCAGACCAGATCTTACACAAATAATTGAGAAAACATACTTAAACTAAGGCAACTTAAGTTTCATAAGTATTTTATTGAAAGAACCTGATTTGGAAAAATTTATTTTGCCTGATTTAGTTATTTTTTGTTACTTACATGAAATGTTATTTTGGTCCAACTGATGATGTAATTCTTAAATATTAAATGTTTGATAATTTGATCAGTTATTCAGTACTTGAGGAGACTTTTTACCAAATACTGTTTTACTCTGGAGTAATTTTCAGATGGCTACTTGTTAGTTTTACTTGACTAAAAATATGTTAAAGTAGTGCTACTCTCACATGAGTAAAATTTATATTTATTGTCCTTTTTCACTTTATTTCTTTTCTTTCTTTTTTTCTTCTCTTCCTCTTTTTCTGATTTGACTTCCTATTGGTCAAATCTATTTCTGTTAGTTATATTAGACCGAAACAGACTGGACTGGTTTTTGTGCATTAGATCTGTGTCCATCTGTCAGGAATTCAGTCAAAAACAGCTTAGAGGCCGGTGACTTGTCACCTGACATTGAAGCATCTGCAGTTCAGAGGCGGTCATAATGGCAGCTGGAGGGGAATGAGGGAAGGTGTCCGCTTTGACACGCCGGGCGAATGCAGACCATCTGCTGCGGAGGCCATGAAGATCTGGCTCTGGGCTTGGCTCAGGTTATTCAGCTAAAGGTTTTCTATTTTATTCAGGTAAAAGCAACATGGAGTCATGTCAGACTGGAGAAAAAAAATAATTGAGCACATTTTTGTCTTATTTTTTGGGTACTAAAGGGAGGATATCCCAGCACTCACTACAAATACATTTTTATTCATGTTTTACATGTTTCAACTTTTTCCCCTTCCATTATAGTTGTTTATAATACCACCGTGTGTCCGTGTAATACCACCACTGTTCCACCCATGTTTGAATGTCCATTCTTTTCAGTAGTCAGAGTTGGATACTAACTAGTTACATTTACCCAATTACATTTACTTGAGTAATTTTATTATGAAGTATCACTACTCTTTTTTGAGTAAAATTTCTGGATTCTCTAACTACTATTTTAACATATATTTAATATGTTAAAACATATTAAATATAAATATTTCAAAATATGCTAGAAAAACAGGTTTTCAAAGGCCTCCTATTTTTGTGACTGTGTGCATCAGTTTTTGATAACTTTACTGTATTTATGGTAATAATTTAAAATGTATTTACTCTGAAATTGCTCAGCTCAGTATGAGGAATAAAAACGTTTGATTGTAAACATTATTCTTTCCGTAATTTTTGCTGATAAACCTCTAAACTAAAACTTTTATTAGTTTGTCATATTTTTGGTTCAAATTTATTCTTTATTTTTATGTCATGCAAAAAAAACAATTCTTCCTCTCTTCAGTAAAACATGTTAAACTACCCAACCTTTTCTATCAGTACTTTTTTCTCAAATATCCATTGTGTAAATTTTATATTTCTTAATTATTAAAAGTCTCAGAGATGCACTAAAATCAGATAGCTCAGTCCTAAAAATAAAAACACATTTAAGCTTCTATAAATGCTTTCTTAATCATGTCACCCACGAAGGAAAAAAAATAACTCAACCGTTTAACCAAAGTGATATGATCAGTCTGAAAGTTGCATTCTTAAATGTGGAGGGAGTCCCAGGAGCTTTCAGCAGTTTGATAACCACATGCTGGGATTTCAGCTCCATTTAGCTCACTTCACTCTCAGCACATCAGAGCATCGCTTTTATCTCCATAAAATGTGCTACAACTCAAACTCTTCCTGCGATAACTGCAAGGCGATGCCATAAATTTATAGAGCTCTGAGCAGGAACATTTTACCTTGGTCCTCCAAATCTGGGAAAAGCTCCGGAGGAATAACAATGAGAGCTGCGATCCTAAAAGCTGCTGGTTGTATCATCACTGATTCTGGGATGGTTGTTGGTTGTTGTTGTTGTTTTCACTTCCATGCTGCTGATCCATTTTATGAGTTTAATTTTTTTACATGCTGAATTTTTTAACACTGAAAAATGTAACTGAAAAAAAGATATAGAAAATTTTATCACTTTGAAAAAGGAACATGATTTTTTAAACTAATTTTGTTAAATTTCAACCATGTACAAATAATGACAGATTTTTTTTTCTATATAGAAATAATGACAATGAAAATTATTTTAGTTTGAAAATATATTCTGAATATATATTAACACTGAAAAAGTAAGTACAAATATATTCAGAGGCATTTTTAATTCAAATCATGATGGCACATATTTACTTTCATATTTCTGAAATCATTCAATTCCGCAGAAAATTTAACCAAAAACATGTGAAATTACTGGAAACACCTGAAATTAGATAAAGTTGAAAAGTATCTTTCAAACATCCACTTTGGTCATTTTATAGTTCCGCCAAACAAAGTTTTTGAGTTTGGGAATAAAAAATCACCTCCTGCTGACAAACTATTAAACAGGATTGTGTTTTTGTTTTTCATGCAATCTGTCTTTTAAAACATTTGTAGCTTTGCATATTATTAAATAAAACTTGATTCAAAAAGACTTTTGATCAGTGCTTCTTTTTCTCTTGTCTCATACTTTGTTTGCAAGCAAAGCTACAGCCATAATTTCCCTGTTATTCTCCTTATGAGGTGAAGTTGAAGCTGCAGCTGATGACTGTTTGATCCTGAGTCCACAGAGCAGCAGGTATATCTCAGAGATTGTTTTCTCTCGGATTAACCCATTTACCCTGCTGCGACATATGCAGCCTTGTTTAAACCCTTGTCAAACACGGCAGTTACCGCCATGTTTCCACTCGCTCTGCGCTCTTTCTGAACTACTTCCACAGTCTCATCAAGCCACATAAATCTCCAGATTTTCTTCAGGTACTTCTTAGAGTCGGTCAAACAACAACAGTGGTGCCGTTATAAATCTACCACCTTAGACTGCGACTTTGATAGAGAGACCTAACAGAGGTTATTTAGCTGACTGCTGCTTCGGGGACTCTGCTGACATGGGCCTCCTTTAGGCAAACACTGAGTGTGTTTGTTTGGCCTGGACAGGTGTGACTGGTACACTTTATATCTTCCATTTACTCCATCAGATTGGTTTCCTTCCAGGAAGGAGCTGAAAGTGAGACTAAACAACGCTGGTCGGCCAGATGTGGATCATTTTAGTCTTTTTAAATACAACTGGGGTTACCTTAAACATACATTTGTTATTCTCTTTGTTTCATTCACTTTGTTTTATTCTTTCATTATATAAATCATTAAGGTTGTTGGATATTTTCATCATGAGGAATATTTTTTCTGTAATTTTAAGTCTGAATTGGGTTTCATTGAGTTTTGGTTGAGTTAAGGGAGGGGTGTCAAACTCATTTTCATTTTGGGCCAAATCAAGATCATGGACGCTCTTAAAGGGCCCGTTGTGCCAGAATGTATTAACAAAAGCCGTGAACAAACTTTAAAATATTAATCAATTCTTAAAATTTATCAATATAAATTTTAAGAAAAGTTGGTCATTATATTGACATAATTATATTGACCATCTTTTCACATTGGTCATTCCCTCCAGGGTTTTACGATTGGTTTTGTGATTATTTGCAATAAAAATTAAACTGTTTGTTTTACTAATTTAGAAACATTTGCAATAACTGCACATATGTATGACGGTAAGTGCAACGTTTTCTTCCTCACCATATAGATAATTATAATTTGACATCAGTTAAGGCTTAGGGAGCTGTTTAGTACAAGTCAGGAAGTTGGCATCACTTAAACCCGATGATTTTTATCATGATTGCCAAAAAAATTGTTTGCAGTGGTTATTTAAACAGAGGAGAAACTCCATATAATGAAGAGATGAGTAACATCCAAAAGAAAAACTTCAGAGACTCTTCTAAGATGATGCATCCTTGAATTGTTATGAATTCATCTTGAATAAAATGACTCAACAGATGGAATATGAACTGGGAGATGCTTATTTCTTTCAGACTCTCATTCAAAAACAACTCCTTCAGCGTACACTCCATTGTTCTGCTCCTACCCTTACGCCTAATTGGATGCCTTTGATACTGTATGAACAGAGAGAGGGACCCAGTTGGTGTGGATCCTCTAATGGACCCTCCAGTGGCTCTCACATTGATAACTCTCTCTGTGAAGACAGGCTCCGCAAGCGCCATCATACAACAGGCAATCTAACACAAGTGGAAGAAAAACAAAAAAAAATTTGAGTTGATTTATAATATTGGATGCTACCAAGGCTCCCCAACATCTGATGACCAGAATCCAACTGGAATACAAATAATGCTAATATAAATAATGACTTCAGGAGCCCTCCCAGTGGGTGTTTACATTTCAGTCAAAACTTATATGTTTGGGTCATATCAACTGTTCTAGGCTCTCTGAATAACTTACAGGTTTCAATTTCAGGAGTTATTTGCAGTCTTACGGGTATCCAGGTTGTATTTGTTCGTCATTAGCTAGTATTTGGTTTGGCAGCCGGATTTAAGAGGTAGAGCAGAGACAGTCTCTAAATCCCCAGCAGGCGATGAAGGGTCTGCGCTCGCTGTGGCCTCTCCGGGTGCCAAGTGCTTGTCCAGTGAAACAGGTTCTGTACCCCTCTTCAGGCACCCCCCAACCGCGTCCACCAAACCTCCTCACACAACACTCCTGTGAGCTGCAGAGGGGGAAGCAGCGCCGGTGAAGAGCGCTGTTGACATTCTCTGAAATTGCCTGAAAGCATTTTTTTTTCTCTAGGAGCTGGAAGAGGAAGGCTTCAACTGTTAGATGGCGTGAAAAGAGCTGAAGACAGACACCATGTAGGAGAAAAACACCAAAATAATGGAAGGAGACATCATTTTTATGTAGTATACATTAAAGCACTGTCAAGGTTGGAAAACGGAAAACAAAAATACATCTGTTTATGTCATATTGTTACAGTTCCCAAAATGTATGGTTGTCGCTTTAATCAAACACATAAAACCATCAACCTTTAATCAGAAACTAATGCAACATTCTCTAGCTTTTGGAAGCATGTTTTAGAGGAGTTGAACATCAATGAGCTTAACAAAGAATTTCCAAAAAATATGGAAAAATCAACTGAAAAAATAACGGTACAATATTCTGTAGATTACAAGCCATATCTTAGCACAGTTAGTTTCATTCTTAGCTTAAAACTTTAGCATGTGGGTTTTAGAAATCTAACCTGAAATCCTAGCTTTGTGCAGCGTTGTGCATGAATAAATTTAAACAAGCACATTCATTAGTAGATCTAATGTTGATGCAGCTTTTTCAGACTTCTATGCAGTAGTGGGCACCGCTAACTAAAATCTTAATTCTCCTAACTCTAGGAAATAATCATAAATTTTAGCTTACACAATATTTAGAAGATGCTAGTGCTAAAGAATTTAAAAACTAACTTAAATTTTGAGCAGGCCTTGAAAGACTACAACCCTCCATCACCAATTTAATTTTGACTGTATAATTTATATGTTTTATTTTGCACTTAGATGTTGCATTTATATATCTTATTCTCTGCTGCCCCCCTTCAAAATAAGAGCATGAATAATAACATCTAACAACTTGAAGATTTTTTAACAGTCAATAAACAAAACATTAGCAGAGATGTTGAGCTTTATTCAGCTAAAAGTCTTCAAAACAGCCAAATAATTGAGTGTTTTAGAATTTATTTTGGGAAAACTAACTGTTCTAAACAAAAAATTTGTTCCTCTATTAGGTGATAAGCAGAATTGTGCCGACCACTGCGTCTATGAAATGATGACTCTGTTTAAAGGTGAATACTATGGCAGCAGAACCTTTCAGGTCTTTTTCTTTTACAGAAAATAATGATTTTCCCTCAAAGGCCAGTGTTTTGTGGTTGCTCTGTCTGCCTGTGGGCACAGTAATCTGGCTTTGTGGGGAAGGCTGTATAAAATATGTATCCCCCATGCTTCAAAACTACCAGCATGAACTAAAGGCCGTGTCCTAACCAACAGAGTTTTTTTCTTTTACTTATGCTGGTCGAGAGTCTGCTGCAAACAGCATAGGGGTAGGTTTACGGGTAAAGCTGAGAGGAACCCCAGATCCTATCTATCATGTTCACCTCACTTTTAGACATAGGTGAAAAATATTTAATCAGACCATTTGTAATTCTAACATTCTAGATCATGGGTTTTCTTGGAAAGGCTTTTCACAAGGTCAAGGACTGTGTTTATAGGAATATTTTATCTTTCTTCCAGAAATGCATTTGTGAGGTCAGACACTAATGTTGGTTTGAGATCAGAACTCTACTCACCATCCAAGTTCTTATACACCAAATCTGATCATGTCTTTATGGATCTTGCTTTGTTAATTAATGCTCAGTCGGGTTGGATCATCCACAAACTGTTCTCACAAAGTTGGGTGCATAAAATCGCCTAAAGTTGCTTGGTGTGCTTTTCACTGGACCTAATGGGAGGAGCCTGTCTTCTGACAAACAACTTTTCACCATAACACCAAACTTTACACTTCAGTTCATGCTGCCAAGTGATGTCGTCTTGTCAGCTACCAATGCAGATTACCAGACGGAGAAGTTTACAACTCCAGAGCTTCATAGCTCTGGAGTCCAGTGATGACATGTTTCACACTTAGCATTGTACCTGTTGCTATAAAGCTGCTTGGCCATTAAAACCTCTTTCACAAAGCTCTCTGCACTGCTCTTGAGGTAATCCGAGGGTCATTTGAAGTTTGAAAGTCTTCAGCTATTAGCTCCCCCTCCCCTTACTGTGCATTCAGTGACACAGAAGAGTGATTTCCTTGGGTCTACCACTTTACCACTGAGTTGGTGAAATTTTAACAACTTCCAGTTTGTTACAATACCACTAACAGTTGGACAGGGGAATATTTAATCAGATATTGTTCCAACTCCTCACAGTACCATACTGGAATTTGCTGAGCCATCCCATCACAAATGCTTTTCAAACCAGCATGCATGCATAGGTACTGTAGTTTTGTATATTGGTGACCATGAAAGCAATTGGATCACCTGACAGGGGCACAACAGAACCCTGCAAATATTGAGTTGTTTGCTAAAATTACACAAACAAAACAAAGTTATATTGTATAATATTGAATTTTTCAGCTGTTTGTCTCTTCAAACAACCTATTATATGGACTCAAGTGCAGAAAATGATTAGTTTCATAGTGCATCCCCCTTTAATACCAGTTTTCTGTCAGCATAAATGCTGTGCCATTGGTCTCTTTTCTTCTCTTACTCCCTTAATTGCCTCTGTGCCTTTCTATGTTGTTATTTCAAATGCTGCGGCTCAATCTCTTGTGAATATATCAAAACTGCATTATTACCTGGGTCAAGCCACGAGGTGCAGCTTAAACGATAAGCATGCAAATGAAGTGATGTTTTATTCCATTTTGTAAGGCATACAGCACCTATAATATCTGGTGCTCGAAGGACCCCGGGGCACCTGCTGCGTAACATCAATTACTCACAGAAAATGCAGATGATTGAACAGGTAGGTGGCAACAGAAGATGTTGAGTGAATTGGATGATGAGCGGACGTGATGATTTTAATGATTACAAAAATGGGAATATTGGAAAAAAAATGGTACCTGGCATGACAGACTTGTTTATTTACTTGTGCTGAGAAATGTGTAAGAAGGATGGAGCCAATTCTAGAGACGCTAAAAAGCACCGAGTGGTGCTCAATGAATGAAGACCCTGCTGCAATGTAAAAAGGAGCGTGGATGAACTTTACAGGGTTTCGGTGAGGGACATACTAAGAATGTTTGAGTCACGGTGTGTGAGAGTTCCTGAGGGTTTTAGCAGACACAAAAGTTTGGAGCTTGGAGGATTGTTGTTGTGATTTATCCATGACATAAGGCCCATGCATATCAATGTAGCTGACATTGCTTCAAGCAAAATCCTGCAACAGTCTTGGCAGAGTGATTTTTATGCCCTCTCTTGCTCCAACCAAGAGGATCGTGCATGCTCTGATCACACTGTCACGCTCTCCATGGGGTAATAGATACTCTGCCGTGCTCAAACGACATTCAACTGCTAATTTGGACAGAAGGTAAGAAGCTACACCAACTGGATGAGGGAGAAATAAAATTGCAGAAAACTTTGTCATCTCCATCCTGTCATACTGCTGATTACTTGATCATCACAGTATGATAATTTATAAAATACTGATGATCTCATTATGACAGAAAATATTGATGTTTATTATTCTCCATAGAATGGCTGAAACTGATCGTGAAGGCGTAGAAACCTCCATTATAATAGATATAAACTGTGCAGCCTAAGTTAAGGGAAACAGATGGCGTGAAACTGATACATGTGACTGACAAAGCCAGTTATCACAAACACTTTATGGGAAACTTATCAAGTTCATGAGGCAAATTAGTCTTATATGTACATTATATATAGCCAGGCTATAAAATAAGATTAGAATTTAAAAACTGCGTTTTAGATCTATTTTGGTTTAAAGAAATTAAGAACATAAAATATGTAATTGGGTTAAAAGTAAGAACGTAAGCAATCAGAGGTATATTTCATAGCACATGGAAATTGTAGTGTGTAGAAAGTGTACAAAAGCTTGATACAATGATACAAATGAAAATACAGTATACTTAGAGATGGGAGTCTTTCCTGACTAAATAGCTTTATAAGACTTTCCATAGATTATCTGTTATATCCAATTCAGAAAAACTCATTGGCAGTGACTGTAAGCAGAATGAAGCAGCAGGGGGCAGATTGCTGGTGCATACACTGTACTGTACAGCGATGGTAACAGATTAGCATAATTTCTTTCACATTAAGAAATTATTTTAAATACATTGTAGCCTGCTAATGGTAGAGATAATTAAGTACATTAAAATGCTTAAGACCTCATGGTAATGAAAAATAATCATGGTGACATAATCAGTTGTGTAGAGGAATGAAAACAAACTGTTATAAGTAATAAAAACACTAAGTATAAAAATATGCACCCCGACATTATTTTTATTTTTATATTCTTAATTTATTGTTGTAATAAGTTCATTAGCGTTCAGTTATTCAGTGCAAATCCATATACAACAACTAGGGGGCGCGAGTCACATAGAGAAGGTTGAGGACACAGAAGAAGAAGAAGAAGAACGTTAGACGCTAAAGGAAGCTAAACATATGTGTCTCGTCTTTTCTATATCACAGGTAAGTAAAAATATATTTTGATGCATAAATGTTGGTATCCTTTAAGAGTTGAAGAGGTTATTGAATCGAGAGTCAACTAGTGAATCACTTTAGGCAGCTTTTGATTAGTATTGTGTAGAAAACGGGGCATATTTCTGGAGGCTAATTAATGCTAATGCGAGGGAACATTGTACATATGTGTTGAGCTAGCTGAGAAACAGTTGAAGGACTATTGAATTCACTTTGAACTTATTGTATTTTTCACGTTTTGAAACGGTAAAATACATTTTTCTGGTGTCTTTTCTTTAGGGGTTATTGCAAAAAAAACAAACAGAAACAATATTGTTGTCAAACTCAATGAGTAAATGGCTGCATAAAGAGACAGTATTAGCGGAGCAGTTTTGTAGTTTTCTGTGTAAGAGATAAAATACTGTAATTTTGTTAAAACAATGGATACTGTTAAAAGCTACATTGCTTAAATACTAAAGTATATATTGTGCAGAATAAACGCCCCCACAGGAACAGCTTTTTCAATTAGCTTGGATCATTTGACACAATGTAATGTGAAAATGAACCACAAAAGCTTAAAAAGTAACAAATATTCAAACTGAGTCTACTAGACTCTCCGGTGTGAGAACACACGTCATAGGTGGGTACTGTGATCAGAGAGCATGGATGTTCACAAGTCTTGGTCAAATCAGAGGGTTTGATGAAGTGTTTGTATAAAGTTATATTTCTTAAAAGTACAACAAGCTTGTCTGATTGTTAGCTTGCTTTGTGGAAGCTACTGAAGTCCAGAGGAGAGGCAGCAGAGACGGATGAAAGTACAGAACATAGGAAACTTTCCCCAAACAGACCAACTACATGTGAGGAAGAAGAAGTGTTTTTTCACAACTGTCCTTTTCATCTCTCGCACTTTCTCATCTCTTACTCTTTCTGCTCTCTCTTTCTCTTCATCTCACTCCAGGGAAGATGAAAGCGAGCGCTGCCACTGGCTGTGAACTCCCCTGGACATGACCATACTACTGCTTTTGTGTGTTTGTGTGTACTTTGGCTCATGCAGCTCAGATAACTTTTCGTTGTTTCCACTTGTAACCAGAAATTGGAAGACAGTAGAGCTATTTTATGCAGAACATTTATTTGTTGCAGCTACTGCAATATTCTCAGTAGAGATTATTTTTCTTCTCATCTCTGAATATTCCAGTTTAATCAAATCAAATCAGTTTTTAGGTAGTTTGTTTTGCTTTAGAGTAATTTTTATTCAGATTAATGTCATAAAAAGTGAAACATTTTCATCCTTTTCACAACATTACAGGGTTTAGGTTCATCATCTGTAAGGATTACAACACTGGAGTTTTATCTGCTGCGCTTCAGTTCCTACCGTCAATCTCGCCCCAGGCTACGCTGACGACACCTCGACTCCTGAGGAAAAACCACTAAAGATGTTACACAAACCGCCTTTACACAGATCCAAAGGTGGATTCAGGTGAAGCAACACTCCTTAAACGTAGGTACATACTCTCAGTATGAACAACTTTTTAGTTAAAGAATGAATATTTCAGAGGCACTGTGAGTTTTGAAACCATCTTTTTCACTTTAATTTTGGACCTAATCACTGTCATTTTACATAACTTTATTAGTTTTGGACTTTTGACCTCTAGTACATTATAAACAACACCGATACTCATTAAAAATTACCCTACATTACATCATCTTGATTCTACTTTCTCAGTTTTGCGGTTTTCAAAGCTGACCTTACTAACCTAATTGGAAGAATGGGTATACATACATACATACATACATACATACATATATACATATATACATGCATGTATATGTGAACAAAATCACATGCAGAGTTCCTCAAGGTTCCATTCTTGTGCAATTCCTTTGTCAATATCTACATACTTGCTGCCCTGACTCAGTTTATGCTTTATTGATTTTGTCTTACACTGTCTCTTTCTGTGGTTACATTGACAACACAAAACCTTATGGTTCTTATTAATCTTGTATTGCTCTCAAACCACTTCTAGAAAATGCTGAAACTTTGAGTTCTTTTAAATCAAGGCTAGAAGCTCACTTTAGAGTTGCCTTTGACTGTTTATTTGTAAAATTACCTTAAACATCTTTGATTTGATTTTATAGTCCAATTTTACTTCCCTTATTTGCATTATACCACTTTGAATATGAATAAACTTGCATAATCTTTGTGATAAACAGCATCGTTGTTCTGTGTCGGTAACGTTAGAGAGCAACACTTAGCTAGACTCGGTGAAGCTAAAAACTCCAGAAATGTCAGAAAACTAGGTGTAAAGATGGACTGTAAAAACATATTTATATTTTTAGTTTGATTTTCTTAAAGATGTCAGTAAAAACCACAAACAGTAAGCAGCTGCAGCCCATCCTAAATATTGTGCTTAGATCTGACTTTTTTATTTAAATATAAATCTGCATTTCCCTACATCTTTTCAAAAAATTTCTACATTATAATAAACATTTCTTTAAACAACGCTGTAATAATTGATGCTGTTGATATAAACTTGCTTTGCTTTTGAGTTTAATTTACAATTTTTATTTCGGATCCTGTCGTGGTAAGCAATCATTCAGTAGTTGTTCGTTTTTTAAATTGGTCTGTGTGCAATTTGAATGTCAAAAGCTTTCAATGTACTTTTTGTAAAAGTCTCGAGAGGTTTCTTTTTTTTTTTCAATCCCTGGAAGCAACATTAAATTCAATATTGAAAAATTGAAAGAATATGGCACCATCACAAGTCTGCCAAGAAAGAGTAGACCACCCAAACTCACAGAGCAGGAAAGGAGGGCCACAGGCCAAAGATAACCCTGAGGGAGCCGCAGAGCCCCACAGCAGAGATCGGCGTGTCGGTCCACTGAACCACTGCACAGCGTACGGTCCAAAAAGCTGGACTGCATGGTAGAACGGCCAGAGAAAAAAAGACTTGGCTTAGGAACACTGATGGTATCGAATATTGGTGGCGTTGCTTTTACGCTTGGTGGGCGTGTGATATTACAAGCTGCATGGACTCTAGTGAAAACCAGAGTTGCTGGTTTAAATGTTGAAAAGCAAGTCTCTCTTTTCTTTAAAGTTGCATGATGGATGTCAAACAATGCAATGCTGAATCAAGGCCAACTGTTTAAAAAATAACATCTGAGCATGTTTTATAGAAAAAACAAATCAACATTGGTGTTTCAAACTGATATAAAACTTAGAAAATGTATCTCAGATACACACAAACGTTGTAGTCCAATAAACTAACTAAAGAACTGCTGAAATAGATAACAGTCCAATAAAAGTTGGATATTTGGAATTAGCTCCTTTATAAAATTACAAGTAATAAAAACATAAAACATGAGACAAATCAAACCAGCTACTAAACTCTACTTGCATTTAGGGCGGGACAATATGGCTGAAAAACTTAACACGATATAAGAACTTCATATCAGCCAATATCAATAACAGTTATTGATTTCTTTTGTTTTAAATATCTGCAATACCACCAAACTGGTATTTCAGATAACTGCTTATCTGAAATAAGCAGTTATGAGGCGAAACCTTAAACTGCTGCTGCCCAAGTTACTCAGCAGGTTGTTGCTAGGTAACCGAAGTTTGGGGGGGGACTTGGAAGCTGGTTGTTGCCCAGAAACGTGTTGCTAGGTAACCAAAGAGTGAGTAAGTAATTTGATTCCATTCAGTTTGCTTAGCTGGATGTGAGAGGTTAAGTGGCTAAAGCCTTTCCTCTGCCTACCTCTCCCAGAATGCTGTGCGGTTCTGGATCAGAGTTAAGTGAATATTCTATATATTGGATATTTACTAGTCTAGTAGATGTATCATCTATTGATATTAATCATGCATTTATCGCAATATATATTGTTGTTTTTTTGTGAGCTGTGTTTGCATTTCTGTATGTAAGTTGCAAAGCAGTAAAAATAGATTTAAAAAAAAAAGCAAAAACAGATTAAATACAGCAAGAATTACAGCTGAAAGGGGGAAAATGACAGTGTGAAACAACAGTATTTGTTTCATGATGTAAATTCAGATTGAACATTTTTAGTTTGATGATGTTTTATTTTCTTTCTGGAGCGTTTTTAAGAGGAGGGTGTGCTGAAAATGTGGAGCTCTTGTGTTTTTAGGCCACTGCACTGAATGTGGGTCTAGCAGATGTAAGACTTGGGTGGGGTGGGTGGGTGGAGGTTTGGTGGGGTTGCAGCTGATGACTTCAGTATCAGAGCAAACAATGCAGCCCAGCTGCTTCTTCTGCTGAGCTGTGCAAATATCACATACAGAAATAGAAAACTTGAGCACGTTGCTGTGGCTGCGCTGCAGAAAGGCACTTT
Source organism: Brachyrhaphis roseni (assembly GCA_903066815.1). Classification (NCBI taxonomy): domain Eukaryota; kingdom Metazoa; phylum Chordata; class Actinopteri; order Cyprinodontiformes; family Poeciliidae; genus Brachyrhaphis; species Brachyrhaphis roseni. Next base: position 54,026 of record CAEFZY010050907.1, read on the forward strand.
CTCCACTTTCTCTGCAGGTGTTGAAAATCTGTGTTGGTGGCTGTGGAGCAAACGTGAAAAATGACCAAGAATTCCTTAAAAGCCCAAAGGCAATCAGCGTCTAGAAACAAACTATGTCTAAGATGTCACCATGTCAACAAGAACTGAAAGGTATATCATTACCGTGCAGGTGCTGGTATCTTGAGAGTATTCCAGGTGAACTGAAACAAAATCTTGTTTTCAGAAAATTTGTTCTGCTGGTTTTGTTTTCAGTAGTTTCAAATTTTATTAACTAGAAAATGTGGTAGAAAATGAAAAAAATATTGAAACTTCTTGGTTGTGTATTTGATAAAAACACATATTTATTAAAAATCCAAACACACCAAACAATTGGTTTGGCAGCAGAAGAAAGAAATGCATCATTTTGCATCAGCCAAAAATTACAGATGGAGTTAAATTACAGATGGAGTTAAATTACAGATGGAGTTAAATTATTCCAAGATGCCACTGATTTTCTAGATTAGCCCTGTGAAGGGAACAATTAAGCTAAGCAGGTTTTTAGTTTTTGTAAAAATGCAAGTGGACCGTCTTTATGCAACTTAGCCTTCCTGACCACTTAAAGCAGGTTTAAACTCTTAGTCACATTAAAGTTTTTGAACTCAATTTTACAACAACACAGTCCCAAACCACTGAGGAGCTTTGTGTCTTGGCCAACCTTCAACTTCAATACGTTGGGAAACCAAGAATCTAACAACTTTCTGATTTGTAGACAGCTACTTTGTTGAACTAAAGACAGTCTAGTTAATGTAAACATGTTTTTGTTTATGAATCTAAACTTAGAACATTAGGAAGAATTATTGAGTTAAAACATTAATATGGAAGGCTCCTGAAGTCGAACGTCCAACTAGAAACGTTCAGCATGGTTGAAGTGTTTTGAGAGTTTTGAGCATTTGATGCGCGTCAAGCGGCCAATGCTGCAGTTGGAAAATCTGAACTTTCACCGCTCAATGCGGAGCATCAAGGGGCTCCAATGCACACTGTTATCAACTGTCACTGCTTGCTTGATAGAAACTGAACACAAAATGTTCAGCAGAGACATTTGAGTCTCCGTTATGATTGCAGAAGCTTTCACTACTTAATATTTTATAATATTTCTCAATTTCATCTGCCATTGTACAAAGAGACCGACAACGGCTCGTCTCAGCGTGCATCTGTAGCGATTTTGACTCGTTTGACGTGCAGCTAAAGCAAAATGTCATGCGTCTCACTTCAAAGTTGAAGTGTCAGATGAGTTTTTCGCACGTAAAATGCTTTCGGTGTGAACGCAGCATTAAAAGTTGAGGAAACCTCAGTGATTGATTCTCTCTTGTCACTTTAAGATGGAGATTTTTCTGACTTTTCCATAAAGCTTGTCTGATATTTTCTTAAGAAAATGCAGCTTGGGACAATGGTACCTCACACACGATTGGTTATCAAGGTGCTCCATTTATTTCCCATGCTGCTGATTGGCTGTACCCTTAGAAGCAGATACACGTATAACCTTCTTAGGTAATGTTGAGATGGTTTCCACTGTCCATATTAATGTATATAATGGAATATTTGGTGTTTGAACGATACAAATGGCAACTACTATATGAATACTGGGTGTCCATTGTATCAAAATTTTCAGTAAAATCGTCAATAGTTGAAGAAGATCACAGAATAAAGTGGTAATAGGTTTTGTGGATAGTTTACAAGGGTCTAAAATGTGGTGTGTCACTTTATGCCTTCTTGAAGTAAGATTGAAACCTGTAAAAAGTAATATTTTAGGTTTTTATTTGTTTCTTTAAGTCATTCTTTCTGAACCGTTCTCATGAACTAAAACAAATGTCTAAGGAAGGTTGTGTTCTGTTCACAAGTTATAAGTTTCAAAGGGAACTAAAAACAGTCACTCATTTTTATGCGTTTGGCTCTTGTGTTTTCGGGTTTCTGTGTTTTAGGTTTTCTCTAATTTGAGGGTCTGTCAACAGAAACCAGTTGACAGATGATAATCCGTGACTATTTGGCTATTTTAAAGCTTTTTAAACACAGTTTTGAAGGTTTTAGCCAGACTGATGACTAAAATTAAATCTTGTATATATAAACTTTCTGTTTAGTTTGTTGCGGTTTTCCACACTTTATTTCCTCCACTATGATTTGATTGGCTTCCTTAATGTGGACCTTGCAAGTTTGCACCCTCAGTTGTAATGCAGATGTCATTAGTTTTCTCTGCCATTACTGGATTTTTAATCACAGTTCCCATAGTCGCTCCACATAAAGCTTTTTCCCTGCAGAATATGAACAAAACGCTGTAAATGAAGTCTTTTCTTCAGGTTTCCAACCTTTGAGACCGCTCTGGTTCCACATCAAAGAGCTTTTAAATTCTTCCGATTCTTGTGGGACTTTGCCAGTCAAAATTGTTTAGCTGATCATTTTCCAGGGATTAGGGGAATTTTTCCTGTTTAATGTGATTTTTAGTCTCCTTTTAATCAGCGGGTAAAAGGAACAATCACTTACATCACTGAGCCGGGGAGCGCCGCTTCTCCACCAGGCCACAGCGTACTGCTTATTTATCCAGCATCTGAGGCTCTCTAGGTTTATTTTATCAGAGTGAAACTCCAGTATCTGCCCAGATTTCTGTGGAGTGGCGTGCCTCATCTGGCCTCTTTGTTTTGCAGCAGATGTGGAGAAGTGGATGGGAGATGGTGTGAGTGCGGGGCAACCGGGGGAAAGAATCTGCCCACTGAGGCCTTTATAGTGGAAATGTTTCAGCCTTGAAGTAATTGGATCGCTTAAATGCTTGCTGACAGATACATGAGTAAAAAACCCACGGAGCTTGGCGAATTTAATACTTTTGAAAAACAAAACGTCTTCGGTTGTATATGTATTGGGTTCCATATGTTTGTCTTGTTTCATTAAGTTTATAAGCCAGCGAAATGATTGGTTGAAATGAGAAAACATGTGCTACATTCAGAGTTTTTGTACAATTATTCAGCAGGGCACAAGTGCACGGACTGAAGACGTATTTGTTGATGGATTTAGAAGGAACAAACTGTAACCATTATGTCAGTTAAACTGACAGTGGGAGTTTATTCTCATGGCTCATTTCCTGACATGTCTGGAACGTTTTGCATGTTGGTTGTGTCAAAGGTCGTGGATCTTTCCTGGTGTAGCTTTGTTAGACAGATCTGTGCGTATGTAGGTAATCCAGTCCTGCCAAAAACCAGAATTCAGTAATCATAAATTTTTATTCAGAACACAAATCTAAATTTGCAACTTCTATTTTAAAAAATGTCTTTCTGAAGAAGATTTCCAGGCTTAAAGGATAACAGAGCAAGACCTAGAGAAACACCTGTTGGTTTTTAAATTGTGGAGTACTTATCAACCCAGAACAAGAATCAAACATGCAGAACCAACATTTAGCTTTTTAACTTGCTATTTGAGAACAAACTTGGAAAATACTATCTACTTATAACCCCAGACCAAATGGAACATTTTAAAGTGTAGTTTTTCTTTTATTGTTCCCTTTTAATTTATATGATGTGAGAAAACGCACTGAAATACAAAAACTGTGTTGCTTTCACAGTTGGATAAAAACAACAGAAGTGTTTTAGAGTTCAGTTGAGATGAGAGCTGCTACCAGCAGCCAATACAAATCAAATTTAGAGTTTACTCCCCTTATCTTACAACAACGGGTCAGCCGATGTCTGATTTGATTCCACAAATATTCAGATGTAGAAAGATGGAAGAACCAGGGCGACCTCCAGTCCGTAGACACACACATCGTACCTAGCATGGTACTGTCACGTTGAAAGACGGGACAGGATGTCACTAACTGGGCGCTGTGCTGCCAGTGTCCCATGAATCACCACCAGGGGTGACCTGGTGTCACACCCTAAGGCTTCCCATCACATAAAGCCAGGAGGAACGCTGGCATGTCGCTGTGCATCACTGACAGGAGAAGTGTTGTCACCTGTTTGGTCTGTCATACCAACCACATGATCTGTGTGAGACACAAACAAGAATCACTGCTGAACGTAACATTCATAAATTAGTATAAACTGATCTATAAAACTGATTGGTAACACCCCTCCATACCTTCACTCACTCATCAATATTCTCCAATTATTATAACTTATTATGCAAAATATTTGTTTCATTTTTGCTGCACTCAATAATTGAACAACTTGCAAAAAACTAAAACTCGGTACACTGACTTCAATATTAACCTTTATCAGCTCAATAAAAACTACATGATCAATGTAGCTGATTTTAAAAACTGTTGATTTATCATGTATTTTATTGTACTTTGTATGAATGTGGTTGTATTTTTATTTTAGGAGATCCTTTCTGTAAACAGAAATCCCTTTCTGCAACTCTGAAGAACCTTGAAATGATATGAGTTAGAATAAAATAATTTTTTTCTCTTGGATCAATAAAGTGTTTTTGATATGAATTGGATTTGAATGTACAGAAAATTATGTGCACACTTTTACACCTGACCCACATTTCTGGGGTAAAATCCTCCAAAAAACTGGTCTTTATTAATAAGATACAGTTTTCAGAGAAATTAAAAATTATGATTGAACTTGATGATTTATTTTAATTTACTGAGATGTACCTGTAGTGTTTGGTCTTGTTTTCTGGTTTACTGCAATATAATCACACTGCAAAATCACAAAATCTTACCAAGCATGTTTGGTCTTGTTTCTAGTTCAAATATTGAAGTACAATTGAAATATGACAAAACTAACTTAGAAGTAACTTTTCAGCAAGATATAGAAGTTTGTATTAAGTAAATAATTATTTATTATTGATTAAAAATGACTAGTTCAACAAGCAGATTATTTCAAACAAGATATTTTTCCCATGTTATAACTGAATTAATCTGCCAGTGTGTTTTTGCAGTGCATTCTGAGAAAATACAGAACATATTTTTGTTCTTTTTCTGAAAACCTTTTTGTTGCCGTGATCATTTTTAATCCTCTGATTTTAACAGTGGCACAGTAACAGCTTCCATGTGTTAGGATTATATCAAAATCCAGTTTTCACCTTTTCACTGAAGGCAGTGGTCTGATGATTCTTGGTTATTGCTCTTTCTACATCCACGTCTGAGCTGTTTGATTACAGGAGCGCTGCAGGTTGATGATGCAGCTTCAGACGTCCTGATTGGTATCAGAGTCCCACGGTTCAGCTGGTGGATGACAGAGAGCGTACAAGTGCAAATACATTGTCATCATAAGTAATTCAACATCTCTTTTTTTGACATAAGTCAGAGCACTTAGACAAATGGCGACACAAATACCTGATATTGTCTTTTCCTGTGCTACATGACTGGAGAAATTTTTATTTTTTTATCTTTTTTTCCTGGTTCCTGCTCCTGCATTTGTTCTCATCTGTCCCCAATTAATTTCTAACTCCTCCCTTTCCCACATAAGGGCTGGTTAAGTCTTTGATCTGTATTAGCAAAGTGTTAAATCTGTTTGATCTCTTCGATTAGCCCCCAACGTGGCGTCTAGACACAGAGAGCAGCGGGTGAGGAGCTGTCCTTCGCCGCCATGCGCCCTGAAGCGCTGTGTGCTTTAAAACACAAAGAGATTAAAATGAGGAGGAGCATTGCACTTCTCCATTCAAATTACACATTTAAAATTAGCCGGCTATCAAAGCTACACGTCCTAAGATGAGCAGTGGAGAGTTTCAGTTGCTTCATGATTTATGTTGCTTTACTCTGTATTTTTTTTCATCGGTTTCAATGACGCATTTCATTAGTGGAAATACTTCAGCTTGATTTCACCTTGTTGGAGCTTTTCAAAAAACTGCAGTTAGTGAAGAGATTCTGTTAAAAGAAATATAATCCAACCTTCATCATACATTATAGCAGAAACATAATTCATAAAGAAGCCTACATTAAACAAAATAGTTGCCCTTCATTTGACTGAGTCTGTATTTTTTTATGTTTTACAGATTTTAAGCAATTACAGTTTATGGTTTTGTGCCATTTATATTCACACTTTTGTGTGAATTTATTTTCTGGATTTGTAGTTTGGTTCATTTATTTGTTCTTCATTTTTCTTAGATCAGCCTGGTTTTTGATCTACTTTATTTTAGTCAGTTTTATATATATATATATATATATATATATATATATATATATATAATATCAATACTTGGTCAGCATAAGTATTCAATCGATGCTAGCATAGTAAAGAATTATTGACTTAGAACAATTTTATCTTGCTAGAAAAATTATACCACCAAATCACAAAAAATGACCAGGTATTTTTTGTTGAGTTTCTAATTAAATATTTTAGTACAGTTGAAATAAGACAAAACTAACTCACAAGTACGTTTTCAGCAAGAAACCGGACCTAAAACAAGCTCCTATGACTTGCCGAAAAGTTACCTTTAAGTTACTTTCATGTTGTTTAAAGTTTCTCTACATTTTGTCTTGACATATTCTAGTTATTTAGATTTATTCTCATGTTTAAATGCAAGCAGGGGAAAAACAATTCCCAGTAGTTGTAGCTGCGATCCTGTTACTGTACCTCCCATGCTGAGAGCGGCCGCTCCCACTGATCTCCCCCATCTTAACGGGTTTTAGCCTCTCACAGCTTGAGGGCTTTGCTGCATTTCAGTGAAAAACAGCAAGTCCTTCAATCAGGGCGAACAGTAAGCAGCCGGGGCAAAAACAAAGTGTCAAGCAGTGGAGAAGAGCCGACTGAATACTTTATGACTCGCAGAAAGAGCAGCAGCAGCAGGTTCCCACCGCCGCAGTAACAACTGTGAAGAATCCAATTCCTCCTGCCTCTCCCGCTCAGACTGGAGGATTAAAGTCAGAGAGGCTCTGCCGGCTACCCGCTGCTCCCAGTCCGGCTCTCCCACTGGACCCCACCATACAGGAGCCATTCAGAGGGTGGCCCTCCCTAAAGCCTGACTTATGCCCACGATGCCATTTAAGTGACAACAATTCGCTCTAAACTCCCTCTCTGTCTCTCCTTCTAACCACATTTTTCGCCCTTTTCTTCGTCTTTTTTATTACATCTAATCAGGATGACATGTCTCACCTTATTCATGCCGCCTTTGTGCTGCGTTTTCAGTGTTTACATTCGTGTGGTGCCTCCTCCTTGCTGGGGCATTGATGTGGCATTATGCAGCCGGGGACAGGAGAGGCACCGACTAGAAAGAAGAGCTCTGAATGTGCTTAACGCAGGCGAGGGCCCGCAGGAGCACAGCTCGTCCCCCTGAGCTCCTCTTTTTGTGCCGTGCTCCTGATGGGAGCAGACTGGGTGAGAGTGAGGAGAGATTAAAGGTGCTCTGTGTGCTTTCAGACAGTTTGTGTTGTGTTTGGCAGTCAACAGCATCCCTACAGGTCATTCCCAGAGCTGAACACAGCCCACGATCAGAGATGGATCTTTTTTTCCTTTTTCCACATAGCTGCCGGCCCCCACGGTCAAATACTACTGGGCTGAACTGACATGTCCCAGTTACTCCAGTTAGACTCTGCTTGTGTTCCTTCCTGGACTGATTGACATGTTGGATACGAAGCAGGGCCCATGAGGTGGCTGGTAATTTACCATCACTGCCACATCGGTCTCACAATGCACTTCTATTCTGGGTATTTCTTTGATTTATGCTCATTGCTGCATCAGAATTCATGTTGAAAACCAAAAATAGTGGAAAAAAACTGAGAGCAGGCTGGGGTTCAGAAAAGCATGTTGATGTCTTAATAAGTCAAGTTGATTTCTGCACCATATTTCACCAACAAAGTGCTTTGCATCATAATAACATCATCGTAACCAGTTATGAAACAATCAATAATCATTGTATTTTGTCAGTCATCAATAGCATCAAATATGTTGATCAATGTCCCATTTCTTATGAATTAATATCAACTTCATAAAGTGGGTTTTGGTCTTGACTTTCGGCTGTTTTGCAGTTTTCAGAAAGTTTGTTCCAGATTTGTGCTGCATAGAAACTGAATGCTGTTTGGTTCTGATGCAGAGCAGAACCAGAACCAGAAGACCTGACAGGTCTGGAACATTGATCCAACAACAACAGATTTTTAATATATTGTGGTGCTAACCCATTTAGTGATTTATAAACTAACAGTATTTTAAAGTCTATTCTCTGAGCTACAGGGAGGCAGTGTAGGGACTGTAGAACTGGAGTAAAGTGCTCTATCTTCCTGGTTTTAGTCAGAACACCAGCAGCAGTGTTTTGGATCAGCTGCAGCTGGAGGATGAATTTTTTTTTAGGCAGACCTGTGAAGACACTGTTGCAGTAATCAATGCGACTAAAGATAAACACATGGATGAGTTTCCTGGAAATGTTCTTCAGGTGATAGAAGGCCAACTTTGTAATTGTCTTTATGTGGCTCTGAATGTTCCGGTCTTAGTCCATCACAGTGCAGGAGAGAGGTCGTCTCTCTGCTCATGCACTGAGTCGTTCTATTCATGGCTTCGTTGGATTCACCGTCACAAATTTAAATCTTTACATTTTAGTGTTTTTTGAACCGTTTTAAAATGTTTCAGGGCATCATTTAATTATGAGATGCTTGTACCGATGCCTCCATCCGCCATCCGACCAAAGATGTGGAATAAAAGTAACAGATAGGAGCAGGAAAAAAGAGCCTAGCAGGAAAATAAATACTCTGGATGCAGGGAAAAATCATGTTCTGCTAATGGAAGGTACACTGAGGTGATTTCAAAACACTTTCTCCCTCCATTTCTGTGATGGCCGCACAAACTCTAGAGGAGTAAATAATGTGTGGAAATAAAAGCTGGCTAAAAATACAGTTGTAGAAATGTCCTGAGAAGAGTTGTTTTTCCATTTGTCCGATTGCGTGTATGTATTATTTATTTCTGACAAAGTGTTAGCAAGGAGAGGAGTAGCAGCAAAAGAACCAGAAAAACTCCCAGAAAAAGCTTTTTAAGTTTTACAAACTCTGGGAAAAGGAGGTCAGCTCTGTTGCAAACTTGGTGGACTCAAAATGTATTTGAATTTAATTCCATGCAGGTTATTCTTAAATTCGTAAATCTAATTCCATTATTTATTCTTATTTTTTGAATATTTGAAAGTAGAATAGTGATTATTGATGTGGAAACAAGCTCTTTAGGAGATGGTTGAGGTTTTCTAAGTGAATTTTTTTTTATCATTTTCACACTGACGACATTTTGTAATCCAGTTCTGACAAAGTAACTCATCACCTGTAAAGTTTCAAGATGTAAAGACTCAACATTTCCACCGCTTCCCGTTTTATCCCACCAAAATTCCAGATGTCAGGGAATCTTTTTCCAAAGTCTGATTTGAAATGAGATTCTCACAGTTCTCATGCAGATTCGTTTAAAACATATGCGGTCTGCTGTCTCTCATGTTTCATGTGCTGTGCTCCAAAACCTGCTGCTCTCGCCAAGCAACAAGGGCTGATTTCCACTCAAATTTGTCTGTGACACTGTGAAAAAGTGGAGCCATTTATCAACCTGTCTGACAGAGACTGGAGGTGGAACTGTTGAGGAATCTGCTGCTCCCATGGAGCATGTTGAAACTATTCAGTATTTTATTGCATTGTCGTTCATACTCCTAATTAAATGTGAGACTTGTGTGTGAACAGTTTACAGTTTGAGGAACAGAAGCCAACATTATTGTCACAAAATCACAAGACGAAGGAAGCTAAGAAAAGAAAGCACAGCTAATAGCAACAGCATTTTGTGGAGGATTGACTGTTGAGAATCTGTTTGGATGTGGAGAGTGGAGTGATTATGATGTGATGCACTTCACTGACTCAGACTTCCTTCATAATTTCAGAATGTCACAGAACACTTCAGAACCTTTTCTTCAGACTCTTTCCATAAAACACTCATATCCGATGACGTAAAAGCTAAATAAGCCTTTCAGAAACTATCGGAAGTGTATTTGGTTTAGTTCATGGAAGTGGTGCAAATCGGATTTTCGGAGGGGTGTAAAGATCGGAAATGAGACGTTCAGATTGAAGCGAAAATCATAACATTCAGGTTGCATTTGACACATTTCATCCAACACCTACACAAAGAAAAGCACAATTTTGAAATGTACAGAAAATGATACATAATTCATATAATATATGTAAATAAATATTTAGAAGTCACACGGTTAACAGTCAAACTGTGTGTAATTTAATCTCAGTATAAGTTTAGGTGTTTTATAAAGAGACAGCATTAGAAAATAAACAATCATGAAGACCAGATAACTAAGTTTCTGCAGGTTTGACCAACTCAAATTTAATACCTTTTGCAGGCCGATGTGAATAAAATTTAAGAAAAGTATGACAGCAAAGATGTACAAAAATTGTTTAGATGAGTTTTGCGACAGAAGTGAAGTAGTGTTACCAATGAACTTCATCCAGCAAAATAGTGATAAATCTACATTTGCCCCTTGATAGACACAAACAAGCCAGCTAATTAGCAAGAGTAAATTAGCAGCTAGTTAGCGGTAGCCTCAACAGAAAGATGGCCGAGTGTGGCGCAAGTTGCACAAGAAAGGGATTAAATAGTCCTGTCACCTCAAAATTTAAGGCCAATGGGTGACATATTTAAGGCCAATTTACATTTTCCAATTAACCAGAGACATTTTAAGGCCTTGGTTTTTGAAACATGAATTTAAGACCTTTTAAAGATGCTGGGAAACCTTCTAGCAAGGCAAAAATCGAATTAAGAGTCTGTGGTAAGACTTCAAGAAGAATGAGCAGCAATTTTCTAAATTGACTTACAGCTGTAAAGTGATTCTGCAACGTCTTGATGTCACTTCTTCAAACTTTTTCAAATAAAATCCCAGAAACAAAAACTGAAGTTTGTGTTTTAGCAGTATGAATAATTTAACAAGAGATTTGTACACTGATAAAAATAACTAAAATCCAAAATGTTACACAAAAGCATGCAAACTGTGAAATGTTTTGTGAGTTAATTTATTGCCCTACTCACCACATTCCTGTGAAGCTAAATATAAAGTGCAACAGGTTCTGTTTTCCAAGACTGGGATGAAGGTTTTAAGAAATATTGGACCAGAAATACGGATGGACAGATCCAAGTTCGGGACGCGTTAGGAGGATTTAACCCGGTCCCAGTGCTGTAATTTCTTTTACTCAATCTGCCACAACTGTGACTGGAGGCTTCGTTAAAGGGTCAGAGATGTGAGATTAACAGAAAAGTGAAGGGGGAGGATTGCATGTAACCCCCCTCCGTCTCACCATCCATAAACTAGCGCCAGCTGTTGCCTCATGCTAAACCCAGCTTAGGAGAAACAGACCTAAAAGGCCTCATTACGAGCTGCTCCACGGTGAGCCTACAGCGCCCCCATCGGCTCTGGTGGAGCGCCGACACTGCAGCCCCGAGTTGCATTTCGATTAAACTCCTGAGACACAAATCCCGCTGACGAACAGTGTGAGCACAGTCAGTTCTCATCAGCCGGACGTGGGCAGCTCAGATGAACCGAACACAGAGCAAAAGTGGGATTTAATTTCGAATGAGGCAACGCTGAAAGATTTAAAACGATCAATTAAAAATACTGTAACGTGATAAGAGCATCACTATGTTTTGATCTACAAAGTAGGACATCTTACAAATGTTACTCAAATTGAAATCATGTTTGTAGATGTAGAGTCTTGCTTTAGTGGCACTGGGTATTTCCAGGGATTTAGGCTGTCACATTTTTTTCACGAGTCTTCTTGTAATCCCAGACTAACTTCACGATGTTTGTATCAGAGGGGGTTAGTATGGAAGAGGATTAGGGGCAGTGGTAAAAAAACAAAAAAATCCCTAATAAAAAGATGTTTTTTTAGAAATCTGACTTTGATTTCAAAATTCTGATTTTATTTCTCACATTCTGAATTTTTTTCCTCAGAATTTTCACTTTAAAATCTGAATTATGACTTTAATCTCAGAATTCAGATGTTTTTTCCTCAGAATTTTGACTTTCTGAGTCATTTTAATCTCAAATTTCCTTATTTTTTCTTAGAATTCTCATTCTATTCCTAGATTAAAGTTGGAATTCTGAGATTAAAGCCAGAATTCCGTTTTATTTTATTTTTTCCAGAGACCCTAATTTTCTTGTATAGGGTTAGACCATCAGTCTGCAAGAATAAAAAGTGGAGAGACAGAACATGGAGGAAAAAGCATTTTACCCAGTTGGGAGTAAAAGCACTTTGCGGAGAGGTTGGGCGGCCATGGGAGGGGGCAGCCGCTGGCTGGGACTGACGATCAGAAAGCATGTGACAGTTTGGGGGTGAGGAAAAGGCCTGTGGGATAGACGCATCCCGAGTTCAGGCAGGGGTTAGTGTGGCAGGAGGCGGGAGCCGCTGACTCCGCTCCGCCATCATGGCCGCCACCTTCATCAGTTCGCCAACGCCGTCTCAGAAATCGGCATCCATAAACTCTGTGTGAACCCGGACGAGTCTGATGCCGTCATCAAGGGGTCCGGAGGTTTTTAGGTTTTAATCGCCCCAAAAACTAAAGGTGAACCAGAGGTCACACCAACCTGAAACATCCAGTCACTCAGCCTGAGTCAGTTTCACAAATCTCTGAAATAACTGATAAAACAGATTATTAGTATTTATTTATATAATCACATTAACTACATTTGGTATATATGATAATTTTTTTATAAAATCTAAATATATTCAAAGTAAAATGTTCTACATACATGCAAATATTAACATATATAAATGGTACATAATATTTAGGCCTTTGTGATTTTGTTTTGAAAAATAGACATTTTGGACACTAAAATCTCAATTTCTCACAATTATAGATGTTTAAAATCTATTAATAAAATTATTTTTTAATATTTACAATAAAATGTACAGTGCAAAAAGCAGTGAGTAAATAAAATGTATCATAATAAACATTATTATGAAAATATACATTTTTTTAAATTCTATATAACAAAGTACAGATTTTTAAAAATACATATTAAATATATATAACCGCTATCTACACATGTACATATTATTAATAATTTACCAAAGAACGATACACAAGTAAAAAAACACATACACTTTTTTAAATTGATGTTTTTTTCTTCTGAATAACTGTAACACAAAATATTTACAATTATTTGTGTTTTTCTATTTAAACAATTACAAAAAAATTATTTTCTTTTGTCAAAAAATGTAAAATCTTTTGAAAGCTTCACTAATTTTTACCTTAATTATGCATATGTCAACTTAATTTGCTGCTTTAAAATCAGATAACATTTATAATTATACCAAATTATTAAAACAGAAGACCCATCTGATTTAAAACCTGCAGGTGTTAAATAATGGTTTAATTTCCAGCTTTATTCTGCAGCATAGTCTAAATGTTTTATCGTTTATTTCTGGAAATGTTTTTATGAAAGTAATAAAAACAACACATTACTAATAAACACATCAACTTTGCTTTTTCATAAACCAACTTACAGAATTTGGGTGGAATAATGTGATAATTAAAAAGCCTTTAAACATTTAAATCGGTTGAACGCAGCGTGGTGGTGGTGGGGGGTTGGAGTGTTTTTGGAATGTTGATGATTTCCCGAATTTAGCTTCTATAATCTCCTGAATACGGAGCAGCGGCCTCGTCCAATCACTCGGCTCGTCTGCTCTGCTCCCACAGATACAAGCGAGTTCACGTCGAGTTCATCATGGCCGCCGCCCTGGTGAAAGATCGACTGAATCTGACCGCGCCGCGTTGACCGCGCTGAACCTTCCTGTTCCGCCGCTCGGCTCGTTTCTGTTGCTTCTTCGTACCTGTTGACATGAAAAACGTTGCTGTAGGCGTCTGGATCGTTTTCTGCTTCCCACACATCTCAACACTTCTTTCTCTTTTGCTTATCTCTCAGTGTTCTCTTCCTTATCCATTAAAAATACTTCTGCACTCAGAAACAGGCGGTTTGTGAATCCCTGACGGAGCAATCTGTGTGTCCTGCTTTGGGATGCAGAGTTTGACTGGACGCCATCAGCAGGGCGCCCAGCAAGCCTCCTATTTTAAATTAGAGCCATCAATCAGAACAGTCCTACATTGCACGCCACAGGAGACAATCATATTCCACTGCGACCCCTCTGTGACCTCTGGATGATGCGGGAACATGTAAAGTGGCAGCAGGACAGGGGACCTGCGTGGACAGCGTCTCCGTCCCCCGTGAGGTTTAAACGGCCGACACCTTGGAGGCAAGCGGCCCTGAAGGAGACGGACTGCGAGTCGACCTTTCACCTCTCTGCGTGTCGAGCCGGGACCGTGTCGAGCCGGGACCGTGGCACCGTCTCCAAACCGAGCCGCGAGTCGACCTTTCACCTCTCTGCGTGTCGAGCCGGGACCGTGTCGAGCCGGGACCGTGGCACCGTCTCCAAACCGAGCCGCCATGCGTTGGTTGGCGTGACATCATCAGGGACTGACTGATTGAATTTAGAAAGTTTTTCCCTTCTGAACACTTTCACGCTTCATTAACAAAAACCTTTAGGTGAAATCTGTGCAAGATGTCTGACTCTTCTTGCAAATGAAAAATATAAACAGGAACATCCAGTTATCTAGCAGTAATAAAGAACTGTACTTATTTATTAGTTTCATTCATTTACAGTTTAATATGAACATATAATGAACGAAAAGTAGTTGGAAGAAAAACATCCTATATAGTCTACCCCTTCTCTCTAAGTAACTAAGAATTACTGACTTAAATCATGATCAAAAAGTAGATTTTTAAGTGAAAAATGCATTTTAGATAAAACTGTCTGGTTGTGCTTATATAGCAAGAAAAATATATTTGAATATTGAAAAATAGCAAATGATTTCAAGCCTCACTAACAAACACCTTATAGCGTAATCTGTGCAAGAAGCTTCAACCTCGTCTTACAAGTACATGAATAAAATAAACAGGAACACCCAAATACCAAGCATTAATATTTAATTCATTTACAGTTTAATATGAACATGTATATGGATTTAAACTAAAGTTTTGAGTGAAAAGGAGAAGTTCCAAGTAAAAAAAAATCTTATATAGTCTTCCCCTTCTCTCTAAGCAACTAAGAATTACCCACTTAAATTATTACCAGAAGTTTATTTTTAGACAATTTATTTTATAGAACTGTCTGATTATTCATGGCTACATTTTGATAGAGAACAGAGGTAAAAATGTTGAAAAATACCAAACGCTTTCTTTCATGCTTCTTTAATAAACACCTCTGAGCGTAAATCTGTGCAAACATGAAAAATAAAATGACACTCAAATATGCAGCAGCATAAAGAATTTATTTATTTCCTTCGTTTGCGGTTTAAGATGAACATGTTGATAGAAAAAGTTTAATTAAAATTAGAAGAAAAAGTCCTATAGAGCTCAAAAATCAATTTGTTACACCATAAGCAACTAAGCAGTGCTTACTTAAATTATGATTTTAAAAAAATATATATATTTATTTTGGATATAACTTTCTTATAATTCAGGGCTGTATTTACTTAGCAAGACAAATACATTGTTGATAAAACAACGGAGAACAGAAGTAAAAATATTGCAAAATAACATTTTAAAATAAATTTCTGACTACATCTGTAATTTGAAATTGGATAATTTGTAATAATAAAATAAAATAACTTGAACTTATTTTTTAGGAGCTCAGATTTTCTACCTAGACTTTGCAAAATTCAGCAAAAAAAAGTAATATAAGAACAAATATAATATGTATTCCTGCCAAAATCCACCCAAACATACCTTAGGAATAACTCGAATGTTAAGCAGCAGAAATACATACAGCCTCTGGCCTCAGTCCATGTATTTTTAATTATGTTTTGTGTGGTGATTTGTATGGGTACTACTCACATTCATTTCCTGTTTCTACAAAACTAAAAAAATAAATAAATTTTCTCAGATAGAAAGTTTTCCCCAACACAAAACTCCAGACTCTTTACATAGTTGCATAAAATTCAGATTCATGCGTCGTTTAAAGAAGCAACGACTTCAGGAAGCAGCAACATCAAACTTGTGAAAAGTTTGAGCTGCGATCTCGTTCACAGCTGATAAAATCCCGCAGGATGTTGAAGGAAATCGAATCTGACTGAGAATCACTGTTCGCCACAAACAAACCAGGAGAATGAATCGTATCTGACAGTGTTCGTTCATGATATGGAAGTAATTCACTTCTCAATAGGCGTCCAAGTTTTTCACTAAAGCATAGTGTGCTTGAGTGGAGAAGCTCAATAGAGTTTAATGAGTAATTTTCGGTAAGCATGTGGGCCGACGGGGCTGACGGAGACGCCATTGTCTTTATTTCTGAGGATTCTGTCATTGGATCTGTATCAAGGTGGACGACGAGTTCGCTGCAGCGCCAGGCTGCTATGTAGGTTAGCACCACAAAAGCTCTTTAATCCAGAGTGGAAATAAATAAATAAAAATGTTCGGGGAGAGGTGAGTGCTCGGTCAGCTTGTCTGCACAACCCCCCCCAACCCACAACACACACACACGCACACACACGCCGCTTTGGTTGTGTCATAACCGAGTGCCGCCATTAGGCCTCTGCTGATTTTAATGTGGAGCGAGTGTGCCGTCTACCGAACAAACCGGGCGCCGATGGGAAGCCGCGAGCCGAACCGGCTTCTGACACCCGCAAATTTAAAAAGTAGAAACGCAAACGTGGGTCCGATCTGCCGACCCCGGAATCAACGTATCACAAAAGTTACAGTAAATGTCTGAATTCTGCAAAAAAATATCTGAAAAATGACAGAAAAAACTTATGAAGTTCGAATCTAGGCCACATGATAGAGCACATTAATAATTAATGAACTCAGGAAGCAAATAATTCTACTAACGGAAGAGCCAGAAAACTGAATTTACAATTTTTTACTGAAAATATTTTATTGTGAAAACATAAATCTTATTTTATATTTTACAGAAAAGCGCAGATGTGCACTAATAAAGTTTATTGCAAACGACTAAAATACTAGTCATGATTCATTTCACATATATATATATATATGTATATATATAATTGCTTTTAGTTATATTTATAAGTATTGTTTAATTTGAACATGATAGATATAATTCAGTCATGTTTTTATTTTATTTTAAATTAAATTAATACTGGTTTAAATTAAAACAAAGATAAATTGTAAATTTTGAAGAATTTAGGTTCATTTCATATTTATTTTCTTCAATATTCTGCATATTTGATCTGTGGTTTGCTGCTGTGTAACTCGGGTAGATTAAAATATTAAAAATGCCTTTCCTCTTCTTTTTTTTTTTTTTTTTTTTTTTTACAAATTTCAAAGTTCGCCTTGCAGAAAAATCAGAGCTGACAGTTTTGCAAATCACAGCATATGTGTGGAGGAAAACCTAAGCTGGCGGCGCTCATTTTACACCACATTCCACGCCGTTCAGCAGCCATGCTTCTCCCATGCGCTGCTCTTTCTCTGCAATGACAGTTCGGAGCCGAATACCAAAGGTGAATTTTTATCGGTGTCCACCTGTAGAATCTCTGGTCTAGTCCAAACACGGCGCAGGGCCAGAGGCCATCGTTGGTATGGAGAACGCGGCCGGGATCCTGGAAAGCACTGGAGTCAGAGAACGTACCGCTGGGGAAAAGGCAGAGCAGCTGTCTGCCAGCTGAAACGCAACACGCCGCACTCTGAGTGCTTCACCTTCTCTACACACGGACCTTCAAATCCCCAAAACCCACGGCAGCCATGGCACAGAGAAACGTCCACAGGTGGATTTGATTTGTGCGATCGTTCCTCCTCTGCTGCCGCGTTCAGCAGAACTTTGTCTCTGTGACCTCACGGCGACCCGACACTCCAACACACTCAGAGTTTAGAGCTGGGAAAGAATAAACACAAATGTGCACCTTTTTTTTAAGATAAATGTTTAATGCAAGGTGACATTCAGCGTGTACACAAGCTGCATTTATAAATAAATGTAAGGTCAGAGCAGCATCAGAAAATCAATCAATCAAATTTTATTTGTATAGCACATTTCAGCAGCAGGGCATTTCAAAGTGCTTTACATCATATCAGAAACAGCAGCAGTGAAAACAATAAAACAACAATAATAACATTACAATATTATTTAACACACAATATCTATAAAACTGCCTGCAGTAATTCATGAAGATTAAAGCAAAAATAAAGATGCAATTCATTTTCTCTTAGTCTATTATTTTTATTTAAATTCTTGCAACATTTATGACTTATTTATATTTTGTTTGTTTTTAGGTTGTTAATCGTGGAACATATCGGTTTATGTTTTAAGAATATTGCTGTTTACAATTCCAGATTTTATTATTATTCAGCTTTACTGTGTATTAACATTTTATTAATTCTAATAATTTCACGTTTCCTAAACACTATTTCCTTGCTAATCAAATCCACATGATTAAATTTCTAAAGTTGCGTTTTCTCTACAATTGAATGATTTCTTTCTCCCTTTTAATTACGATCAATATTTACTTTCTGTTTGCTTTATTTGTTAATTTTAATTATTTTATAATGTTTCTCGGACTGATTTCTAACCTCCGTCTTTCCTTTTCTGTCACACTTGAGAGAATGAAAGTGATCTAAAAATAAAATTTAACTAACGGAAAGCCCAATGCTCAGAATGGTGATCTTACATTTTAAAATAGTTTTGCTATCTCAGTTTAAAATGTCAAAAGACCCTGAAAAAATGTACCTGAAAATTCCCTGAGCGTTGATATAAATTTTATTTTATCCAATAAATTAAAAATTACTTCACCCAACCTTAGAGCTACAAAATACCAAGTCAATATATCAAGATTTGACTTTTCCACATTTTAGCTTAATTAGATTTTTTCTCACTTGCAGCTACACTCTGTGAATGTTTAATCAGAAAAAAAGGTACAAATTATTTTATTTTTCTTTTGCTTGAATTTGAAAATCTCTATATGTCAAAAAAAAGAGTTAAAC
Organism: Brachyrhaphis roseni; assembly: GCA_903066815.1. NCBI lineage: Eukaryota > Metazoa > Chordata > Actinopteri > Cyprinodontiformes > Poeciliidae > Brachyrhaphis > Brachyrhaphis roseni. The sequence goes on from CAEFZY010050907.1 coordinate 72,932, forward strand.
ATAATTCAACGACATTGTCGGTGCATGGATTTAACTTGTAATGACACTCTGAACTCATTTAAACTTTTCGTAAAATATAAAAAAGCAAAAATACCTTTTGTTCATATTGGATACATATAAAGTAAAACATGAGCTAAAGCAAAGCTCACAAGTTAAAACAGATCAAGAAAACGTTCAAACTGCGAATAGCCACAAATAAACTAAGCTTTAAATTTAACCTTAATCTCATCATGTTATAAATACATATTCCCATTTTTTACTGTTAATTATGGATCAATTTCCATACTGTTTCATTTTTATTTTTCCACATTTGCTGCAGATATTTTTATTTTTCACTCTTGTATTAATGCTAAGTTTAAAATCGCAGTAGATAGATGCTCTAAATTAGATCTGAATAAAGTATCAATAGTTTCAGTTTGACAAATTCTGAAAGCATAACTTTGCAAGGATTTTTGCATGTTTTACAATGAGAAGCATAATAAACTGAGATGACTTTATAATGCGACTTTGTGCTGAAATACTGGACATGATTAGAGTTAACCATTAAGAAGGAGCGGGACATTTCCGATGCAGATAACATGGAAATTGTATCCAGGCTGTTTTGTAACACTGCATTTCTATTTTTCAGTTCTAATTACATTATTTACCCTGTCTGTGCTCTTTATAGTGGGCTGCACCTCATGCTAATCCGAGTAAACAAGTCCAAACGCCCGCAGTGACCAGACTCAGCTTCACCTGGTTATATAACGGGAATACGACCATACAGACAAAACCAAGGAAAGTTGGACGTCTTTAGAAAAACGCTGGCCTACAGCTGAAGGGGCGCCGCTCTCTGCAGCACACGCTGCCCTACATACAATCTGACTGAACTTCCCTTCCCATGCTTAGTGCGTATTCCTCCAAATATAATATAAAAATGAATCCACGCTAATGGCCAGAGTTTATATTTTCCACACTGTCTCTGCAGAAACACAATAGCATGCAATCATGTAGGTAGGGCTCCATTTGCCTGATGATAATTGCCAACCTTTGCTCATCAGGATGCTCGACTGGCTCACCCGCAGCACGGATCATGTTCTGCTGCTGACAAACATCTGACTTCTGACCTCAGCTTCTATCCGCCCTCTCATCTTCTTCTGGTGGTGACTAATGGTGAATCATAATGACGGTTTGCAAAAGGCTGAAATTTAAGCGTTAGAGCTCCGTATGTGTGTAACCGCGTATTCCCAAGGTTAAATAAAGTTTGGCTAAACTTCAAAGCAGTTCTGATGGTAAAAGGAAGAGAAAAATCTGTAGTTTGATCATTGAAAAATTATACATTTTATGTTTAGGTTACTCAAAGAACAGTGTGTAGGCATGAGTTATGAGGAAGGAATCTGAAAAATAATATTGCCATACATTTACATGTATTGTTTTGTGACGGTTCAAGAAAAAAAACGTGCTTCAGTATAAAGTATTCATGTATAAGATGCAATATCTCTTAGGATTATATGAAAATCTGAAGTTGCAGTGATGAGAAACAATCAGAGCTTTACACGAGTCACTTCAGGTTCAACTGGTACTCTGCGTTTTTATTTTCTTTAAATAGAAAAAGTCGCATTTCTATATTCTGGAACGTCTTTAGCGACTTATCCAGCTGGATGGAGGAGCGGATAAACCGAGGAGAGAAAAAAAGACGAGTGACGGATTCCAAAGTTCACTGCAGAAAATAGGTCAGCCGGTGTTAATGTGCTTGAACTTTTGACCTGACGGGAGTGCAGCTAGTAGCTGAACAACAGACTCCTCTGACTGCTGGAACCCAACCACCGTCTCCTGATCCAGAATTACAGATTTTGCTTTAATTTCAGCGAGGAAGTGGCGAAAAAGCGGCCGAGTCACGAGGACGCGAAAAGGAATCCACAAGAAGCTTGTAGGTATTTACTTTGTATTTTCAAAGCTAAATGTTCCATAATCTCTTTCAGATTTTCTGTCGTAACCCAAAGAGGTTTTTTTTTCTCCCCCTTCGGTTGTTTGCGTCACGTCTTTACGCCTCTGACCTCATTTCTGTCTGCAGCAAACCTCCATTTAACAGGGCTGCTCTCTGTTGTGTACACAAGAAACAAGATGGCGGCGTACGATACCTTACGTTCTGTTCGTCTCTTTCACTTTGCTTTGCTTTTCATTAAGGCCGCCAGGCTGCTGTTTCTGTTCGTCTGCGAGTTTTTAACTCCACGGCTTTTTCCAGATCGTTGGACATTTCTCCGTAACAACATCGAAATGACGATCATGAAAACTCAGCCGTACTGCAAATGAAATAATTTGACAAAAATGAGCTCCGGTAGCATGTTCCTCTCCTGTGTTTCTCTCCTTGTGATATTTTTTTTGCCTTTTCCAACCCCCTGTTCTCTCTGCAGCAGGGCTCATAATATCAGATTGCACAGCCGGTCTTCGCCAAATGTGAATTTTATACTCTAGTGAACACAGGCTTTACACTTTCATTAGCTCACATTCTCCTCAGCAGTGCAAATGCCATGTCGCTGGTTGAGGAGGGGGGAGGGGAGTGAGTTTTCACTGCGCCTCACATGGCGGCGCAGGACCGCAGGGCAGGACAGGGAAAGGGTCCGGATCGGACGTTTTCCCCCCCGGGGTACGGAGGCTGCAGCCCAGCCGTTCTGAAAGGGACAGCTAATTCAGAATCTACCTCACTGAACACATACGGACGATGTGCAAACTATGAAAGCATGCAGAAATACCAAACTGTTGTTGTGACAGCATGAATTTCTATTCATGGATCATGCGTGTGTCACGAACAAATTCTATTAGTGCTGAGGACTTGATGCAGATCTTATTATTGGACTAATGTTCTCCTTGGGAGACGTTTACTTTTGTATGAAATGGGGAGGAATATTAGTAAACTGAGGAAAATTAGTTTATAAGTTTGGAGTTTTAATACAGTTATATATGAAATCTGGACGGTGGGGATTCAAATGTTTGATAATGTCCTAAACTTAAATACAAAAAGTGTTAAAAAGATACAAATTTAACACCAAGCAGTGTTTATTAAGTGTTTATTATGGGATGTTTAACGGCTAAATGTTACCTGGGGTTGAAAACAGATTGTTTCTACAGAGTTAAAGGAATTTTTACTCCTTGCTGATCCTATGTTGTTTTTTGTTTTTGTCACACTTCCATGTTTCAGATTATCAAACAAATGTTGAAATCCAAAATGACCCGAGTACAGCAGACCTTCTGTAAATTCAGTTTCGTTGTCACCGATTATCCTGTGGAATGTAACTCCAAATTATGTGTGGAAATGTTGCCTAGACATGGATTTTTCTGTAAAAGTTAAAAAGAAAATGCAGCTTTGGAAGGTGAAATATGTGAACTCAATGATACTTGATGTTAAATTTGCTGGCGTTTCCAAAGCAGCCAATCAAAGAGCGCGATTAATTCCTCTTGGCACCGAAAGACAGTCCATGTTAGCTTCTGCGGTAGAGGCTGCAGTTTCCACTGCGCATATTAACACATATTGAGGTATATTTGGTGTATAAATGTATGTAGTGAAGCCTCAAGGGTTCATCTGGTGGTTTTTACAAAGCTGATTAACGGGAGACCTGAATCATCAAGAATTTACTTGAGTAGCAGCTGTGCAACAACATGAAGTAGGCAGAAAGATATGAAAAAGCTACAAATCATACTCCAACCTAAAGAAACTGGAGAACAGATGAGGAGTCTAACCAGTGACATTTCAGTCTGGAAAAGGTTTCAGAGCCATTTTTTAGGTTCAGAAACTCCTCTGAATGGAAGTGAGAGATGATATCTGCAAAAGGAGAAATTACTGAAGACCGAGCAACAGTTTAAGGCCAGAATTCCTCCACAGCAATGTTAAAGAATCATAAGCTGCGTTTCAACTACAAACGTGCAAAACTTTGCTGAAGTTCTGCAAAAGTCATAAAAAAACAATTTCAACATTGCAGATTTCCCATCAAATAAAAATTAATACGTTTCTTCACACAATAAGTTATTAAAATCACGCCGCGCCTTCATCGTCCTCTAACCACTTCCTGTCATCTTCCTCATCATTTCCACCAGTAGTAACATCCTGTTGTTGATCATGTGACTCCTGTTTCTGTTGCAGTTTTGTGAATACGCTGTTCTCAATAAAGCCGAAAAACTGCCTCAGCACAAAACCTTTTTAGAGATAAACAAGTTTTTTAAGAAAATTAATGTTGGTAATTCCACTTATTTTACCATGTAACAGTGGTGAAAGCTTTATGTTGCTACCAATAGCAACATCTATTGCTATTCCAGTAGCATCTTATGCTATTGGTAACATAAGATGCTACCAATAGCATCTTATGTTTACAATTCATTTTTCTAACAGTTTGGTTTGGACAACTTTTTCTTCCCCAAATAAGTAAAATCATCCTCTGAAAATAGCAGTTTGTGTTTAGTCAGGTAACTGTTTGATAATAAAACTGGTTTGATTTTCTAAAAAAAAGCAAAAATATAAAGAATGAACTGGACTTTTTTTAACTTTACTTTACAGCAGTCAATGTACCTGTCAATAATTAATCTAATAATTAAGGAACCTTTTCAAACAATTTTAGTTTTTCCTTAAATGTATCTAACTATGTCTATTGAAACTTTTAGATTTGCTCATGGCATCAAGCTCCATGTTTCTCAATAATTTAGTCTAAACTTGTTTTGCTAAATTAATACTAAAGATTGATGCATTTTTTGCACCTTAATAATTCATAATGCCATTTCATTTTTATGCTGCTGGTAAGACATTTGTTATGAATGTAAGGGAACATCTAATTACAGTCTGAATCCTGACACTCTCCCAGCCGACAGTGCTAATTAAATTGCACACTCACTTCTGTTTATTTCTTATTCAGTCAGACGATTTGTTGAGGAACAGAGAACATCCAGCTGCCAAAATTAAACTCTAACCAAGCAACTCATGCTTTGCAATGTGTAACAAATTGTGCTCTGTACCGCTCTATGAAAAACAACTTATGAATGTATAATAAATATTAGATAAAGTTGTGGTCACTGAATCAGGACAGGGTGCCAACATCTGAACCTTTCATCAACTGAATCTTTATTTTAACCAATAAGAAATGGAGGACAGCCAGCTACATTTCCACCTCTGTCTAACTTCTCCCTCATTCTTATATTATCAATCTCAGTTATGTAACGATTAATGTAAATATCAATCAACTTTTACCAATTAATTTAATTTTAAGACCATTTCAATACCAAAAGTTGGTCGTTATTACCTAAAGAGTTCCTGTTTATGTCAATTATTGGAAAATATCTCATTTAAATCGCAGACTAAACTCTGAACCTTTAAGAAAATTTGCTGTGGTTTTGTTGGTTTCAGTTTCTATGCACCACAAATCTGGAACAAACGTCCAAAAAACTGCAAAACAGCCGAAACACTGAGTTCATTTAGATGTGAAACCCTTCGATGTTCATCTCAGGTCCAGTAGGCCGACTTCACCACAGACACATTCGGGTTTATAATATAATAAATAACCCTAAACAAATTCCCAATGAGAAGTTAGCAGCAGGTAATATTTGTAAAATTAAACATAACTAAAATGGACAACATTAATAATAACAACACATACAAACTTATCAAAATTTCTCATGAAACACTGCATAGGACTAAATTTGTCTAAAATATAATATTTGTAAATAAGACACAGATCTGATCCTGATACAAACCAAAGTTTCAAACGGCAACAGAAAAAAAACAAATGTTGACAAACTTCACATCTTGTGAAGATAAAATCCTGTTACAGATAAACCATAAAAACCCACCTGGTTAGTTTCCTTTGAGTCACAGTAACTGGAACATTGATCAATATGTTTGAATTTATTGATGATTTTGATGATATTTTGCAAAATGTTATTGTTTATTGAGCTACTGTTTTGAACTGTCTTGTTTCTGAAATGGTGCCATTCAAACAAACTTGACTTGTTTATGTTCTGTCTTGTGCTGTTTTCTTAATTTATTTTATTTTAAACAGTTTTCACTGCAATTTGAAGGTGTGAATATATCTGAATCTGAAGATAAGTTATTTGAAAAACGCTTCATCTTAAGTATGCTTTGGATACTTAAAGTATGCTAAAGCATACTTTAAGTATCCAAGTATCTTTTTATATTTGTCATGACACCAGTTTCATATTGAAGTATCTCTAGATAATTTTGACAAAATAAGAATTTTAAATCCTAAATACGTGGAGACAACAGATCTTGATTTATCTTCAAAGCGGACATTTCTTTGGCCCCATAAACGGAAATGATATCTGCAGCAAAAATGATTCGCAGTAGACTAAAGAATAGAGTCTTAAAGAGAAGATTATTGTGATAGAAATGAAAAATGAAGCAGACGTTAAATCATTCTCAAAATGTTTGGCAAAAACAGAAGAGAAAAGAAACTTTTCCTGTTTTAATAATCTGTTCTGCCGTAAGTCTTTAATTGTGATTGATGGTTGAAAATGGGAACCGTTGATGTTTGTTGTTTCACTTTAAGAACAAACCAATCCGCGTGGTTTGGTGGCCGATGCATAAATAAATACCAGGGCAGAAAAGAAACGGTCATCTCTGATCAGTTTGAACATTTTGGGGGAAAACCGTAAAAGATAAATCTGCCTTTTTCTGAGCCGGAGTGAATGTTTGATTTAGAGAAATATTTACTATGTCCAGCTTTGCACATGCTGCTTTCAATCCCTGTCCAAGCAAGCCTAAAAAAATGAGAAAATTTAATTATTTTTACCTAATGAAGCAATGCAGATCCATCTGAAACAATTTCACTCATAGTTACACAGCTTATCTCAATCCTGATTGTGGTGAAACGGGACAGTAAAGCTTCGGCGTTTCTGCGTCGCCTCATTAAAACCCGCTCTGCCCTCTGGAATACTCTCTTTTATTGGCTCTATTTTCATATGTTTCCTGCCTAAAATGCTTTCTTGTGTAAATGCATTGAAATGATAATAACGATAATTACAAAAGTGCAGTTTGCGGATCGTCGAACGGAGGAACGGCAGCGAGGAATGCAAATGGTTTGTGTCAGTCTTGCCCCAGAGAGATGAAAGCAAATGCTGGACGTGTCCGAAACCATTAGGGTAAGAGGCGCCGTTCGGCCCGAACCCCCCCACCTCCACCCATCACCACGACCAACACCGCCCGGACCGCTCCGCCAGACATGGACCCACAGAAAATAGTGCCTTGCACAGAGAATTAACTTCCACACACTGCAAAAACACAAAATCCTACCAAGTTTTTTTGGTCTAGTTTTTAGTGCAAACATCTCATTGCACTTGAAATAAGACAAAACTAACTTAGTTTGTTAGTTTTCAGCAAGATATGAGTTTTAAGTCAATAATTCTGTAATATTGATGAAATTGTACCATTGGCAGGTAATTTTACTTTTGACATGGGGAAAATGTGAAATTATCTGCTAATGGAATTAGTATTTCTCACCAATATTACACAATTATTGATTTAAAACAAGCCCTTTTATATTGCTGTAAAGTCACCTCCATCTTATTTCAAGTGAGCTAAGAAATTAGAGCAGAAGTACTCGGCAGTATTGTGTGTTTTTGCAGCTCTGAGGAAGTGCAACGTTTGGTATTTGTGTGACTTTTTGCACCGCCATGTTTCCAATTAGCCGCCCGTTGGACTGTGGCGGCGAGGGGATGATCTAACGAGATGGTGACATCTCCTGGGGGAGCCAGTGGCTGACGGCGGCGGGTTTTCATCGCTGACCTCTCCTGCATGCGAACACGCTTTGACAGGAAAACCTCCAGAATTCAGCGGAGAGGACGGGGAATGTTGTGACATGGGAGGTTTGGGGTCTACTGGAGCGAGACAGATATTAGCCACTTTTTTGTTAAGGTTTGCGTCCTTCTGATTCTGTTGTTGTTGTTCCCCGCGCGATGGAGTAGAAGGAGGAGCAGGTTCATGCAGAGGACAGCGGTTACAGATGTGAGTGGAGCGGAGATGGAAACATCTTCAGGGCACAGGCTGACCCGTCACTGTCGCTTCCCTGGAGTGGATCCGATGAGTGAGTGCGGCCGTCCTTCTTTCTTCCAACTAAAACTTTCCTCTGTCTGCGTCACCGTGGGTTCCTCGTTCCTCGTTCCTGGCCTCGCCGGTTCGGGGTTGGCCCCGCCCATTACGCCGCCCCCTCCCCTCTGCCGCCTCACACACAAACACACAGAGTCCATTGTCAGCAGTGCCGAAAGCAGATTTGCTCTTTAAACTAATGGCCCGTTATGTGAAACAGACCTGATTACTGCCTGACAGAAGGAATTAAGGCCATCCAGCGCCAAACGAGCGCGCAGCATTCATGACCTGGCACAACCACTTAGAGGGAATTTTTATTTATCCTGAGCCTCGTAAACATGAACTCAACGAAAAGAAACAATAAACTTGACTTTGGTGCTTTGTCATATTGATTCGACTTCTTCTAACGGATTGCCTGTAATTTAACAAATTAAGAATGACAAACAGGGACGAGGGGAAGATGGACGTTTTTCATAAAATTCATCTCATGAAACACACAGGGGGATTTTATTTGCTAACTCTGATCATAACCTTCATTTAAAACAAGGGCAAACCGGACATTTTAGCTTTTAACTTTAAATTATATTCATCTACGTAATGGGAAAGAGGTTAGTCTCCAAAAAGACACTTTAATTCACTTTGGGGGTTTTTTTCTCATCTTTTTGAGATGAGATGTGTTAAAATAATTTTTCTTTTTGTTTGATTGATTAGGTGGTTGTGACTGACGTTGATTGAATTTAACTGAACTTATTCTTCATTAAAAATACTGTTTATTTTATTATTATTGATTTAAACAAAATTGAATTACAAACATTCTGTTGTAAAAAAAAATAAAAAATGACTTCAACATCAGTAAATTATAAATTCCCTCATCCTATGAATCCCTATATTTTGAGTTTTTTGCCAAATTTCCAGAATTTTTTTTTTTTACACAATTTTTTATCTTCTAAAGAAAAATTTACACCAAGTTTCCAGTCAAATTCCTGAACGTAAAAAACTCACACAACCACCAGAGACTGTAAAACTTATTTACTTTCACCCAATAAAAAAATACCAACGAAATTCAAAAAGCTGCTTTGTGATTAATTAGGCCCGAGCAGCAAAGCGCTGCGAAGGCCTATTGTATCTGTACTGTTTATTAGGCCCGAGCAGCAAAGCGCTG
>CAEFZY010050908.1:0-56615 GCA_903066815.1 Brachyrhaphis roseni
ATTAACAGGCTTCTGCAGCACTTGATGGTTATGCAATCATTTGAATCAGCTGCTCTGGAATAGAGGTACATCTAAAACATGCAGAGCAGGACTGAGGACTGGAATTGAGAAGCGCTGACCTAAATCAAGTTTTGCGTAAACTCATTCCTATCATTTCAACATCTAGAATAGAATATAATATTTCCACTGTGTCAGATTCTGAAAGCAGCTGAAAGTTGGCAGTGGACACTCAATGATGACTCTCTACGTGATGATGGTGATAAAAAAAGTAACCTTTGACCTCAGTAAGCTACAGTATCCTGGGGTCATCCAGGACACGACTATCTGATTGAGAAGACAACTGGACTTCTTCTATTGCTTCACCGTTCATCCAAAATGGCCTCTTCAGTTCTGCAGTCATTATTTTCACTCTGCCTCATCTTTCATGTGTCTGCTTGACGGTCAGGTTCAAAAAGCAACACTCACTCCTCAGCTTGACCCGGTAGCTGATCTCCATTCTGCTCAGAGTCGGGCAAAACCTGTGCTGACTGATTGGCTGAAGGCTTCTTTCTTCTCTGTCCAAATGAAAAGACATTGTTGAGATTATTAGATTATTAGTGGCTTCAGGAGAAGAAATATTTGTACTTGGCACTAAAAAAAAAAAGACAGGTTTTTAAGGTCAGGACTCACCGGATGGCGACATATGATGTCTGTGATTTCCTCCTCTGCATGGCAACAACAAACATTCTTACACTTCTGAACTCATATACACAAACTATCTGATTTACTTTGTCAGGATAAAATACAGCAACGCATGAGTAAGTGAAGTATCCACAGAGTTTAGATAGTTTAAATAGCAGATGACATCATCAAGCTTTCAGTTGAAAAACGAGAATTGTGTAGTTGGCCAAAAAAAACAAAACAAAACAAAAAAAAAACAAGAGGAAAGAACTGAAAATAAGCGTGAGTTATCTTATTTTGTTTTCTTTACCAATGTGCTCCTGTTTTCTCCTTTGCCACAGTGCAGTAAGTAGCATAAAGCTGCTTAAAGGGTTAGAATGAACTTATCTCCATCGTTCATCTTCTCTCTGAACAACGAGGAAGGAAAGGGGAAAAGCCACGGCGGCAGATTCAAGGTGAAACTGTTTGGCGGATCAGTTTAATGAGACGGATCCTTCCTCCATAATTAACGTTCCTTCGTAGTAAACCCTCGGGGAAAATGAAAGCAATGGCTCACACAAATATTCAGGTGCATTTCGTAAGAGCTGGAGATCAGATAAGGAATCACAACAACAACAAAAGAAGGTTTTAAAGATCTCATTGTGTTTTCTGTGCATGCGTGGGTTGTGTTCTGTTTGGTTATCTAAAATCTGACAAAGGGGGAAAATGAAAAAAAAAGTTTAAGCATTGTTTATATCCACAGCATGTTTGTGAGAAGTAAGTAAATCAGAGATCTACTCTGTTTTAACTAACAGGCTGACCTGACCTCCTCTTTTACTATTTAACCAAATAACCAGAATATACGACTTCAAGGTAATGATTTACACAAGGCATAAAAAACACTAAACAAAAAACCAAATAAAAGAATTTAACTTTTGTCCTCTTTTGATTAGGAATATTTTGGACTTGGATAATTAGGGGACAAACTGCTGCATGAACTGAAATGAGTCAAATTACAGGAATCTGAAGCGAAACCAAAATGCAGCAGTTTTATCAAACTTGACCAAATAAAACATGAGCTTTACGATTTCGTCTGAGTGAAACACGCTACCTTCTTCTCTGTAGAAGGTCCGGTCTTTGGCCATGGCCTCCTCCAGCTTCCTCTCATACAGACTTCTAGTGGAGTCTGGGGTCAAAAGGGTCACAATGTCACAAAACACATAATTCACATCAAACCTTATGGCAACCAGAAATAAAATGATGACAGCTAATAAAATCTAATGTAAAAATAACAATCATGTGATGCATTTTTTTTGTCAATAACCTAATAAATTATATCATGTGCTTTAAAAAAACACTATAAACTGTAATAACCATGTAATACTTGTTCTAATCAAACAAGTCAATACCTCATATTAATTAAAAGTTTCACCGTTAAGTGATCATTTTACACCAATAAACAAACTGTAGTCTATAAACAAGCTTTTTGTAAAGCAGCTCATTGGCTCTTATTACCATATTTTGAATAAATGTGAGAACTTTACCAACCACTGTACCTGTTGTTGACTAGCAAACACTGCAAAAAAACAACAACAACAAAACAACCATTTCCTATCAAAAGCAGTGATATTTATGTAAAATCATCAACCACAGGCACTGAATAAGTAACTGAATAACAGGGGTGTAATGTAACGTATAATGTGTTTATTTTATGGAGCACCAATTCACAAAATGTGTCTCAGGGAATTTTACAAAAAATAAGTAAATAAAAGTAAAGTACATCCATTCTATTTGATCCTAGTTATGAGACAATGCATCAGTTTTATTTTGTTAACTGGTTAAAAGGTTTTCTATCTGACATTAGATGACAGCTGATGGTTGAAAGACAAAGCTACAGTGGAAGTATTACTGCCATCAGTTTGATCCTCCCAGTTTGATACCTACTCACTACTGGTCCATGCTTGATGCCGTAATCTCTCAGTAAATCACTGATCTGGGCATCACTTCTGTCGCTGAGCGGCAGCATGACGAGGCGCAGGATCCGGATCAGACAGTGAGATTAGGCTGAACAGCAAAAACAATCCATCACACAAATAATAGAACAACAAGTACATCTTAAAAATGATATTTCCATCATTTTGGTGCGACTGAAACCCATTCTGACCTGAAGATCTGAAGGAAGGCGCTCACCTGTGAGCAGTCAGCGGCTGGCTGCAGCAGAACAGGTGGAGGGTTGGAACTGGTGCAGCAGGAAGATGAACTGGGCGTTACTGGGTCACATTCCATCATGAAGCAATCATTTAAATTTTCACAATGGACGAAATGGGATTCTCTGTAATATAACCATTTAAAATCTGCACAAAACGACCCGTTCAGTAGATTAGAATATTAATTCATTTATTTTCAGGACCTTCATAACTGAGTGAAACACATAATATAGAATAACTAAAACCTTTCAGGTGGAAGCCCCTGCTCCTTATTTAACAACTCCAAAGTATAGAAAGATGTACTATTAATTATGCTTATAGTCATGTTTTTCATAAAATATTTTTATTTTTTTTAACATTAACATGTTCTCCTAATAGAGCACAATATATTATCCTATATTGTCCAGGGGCTTCAGAGCTGATATTGCTTTTTACCTGAGGTTGCATTTTTTGGAAAGTTACATGTCACATACGCATTACTAATAAGGTATATTTATTTATAATGCAGCAGACATGATGTGACAGAAGCAACAAGCAGTAAAAGGACAAAATATCATTTGATTCAGTTTGTAACTGAGAGGTTTCCAGGTAAAGCTGATAAAAAGCTGCAGAACATTTAAAACCTGAGATGAGGCGACGCCTCCTCACTGACTGCCAGGCAGCAGTAGCAACATTCAGCCTCAGCAGTTCGATTCCGATTCAGATTCTGATTCTGATTCTGATTCCAATTCTGATTCTAAACCTTCATTCAACCAGGTGAGACGACTCAGATCTAGCTCTCATTTTGCAATGCTGACCGAAGCAAAAGGCAGAAAGTGTTATCAAAGTTGTTTATGACATTTTTGTTTTTTTTCATTTTAAATGTTTAAACTGTAGTTCTAATTTTCATTGGTTTACCAGTGAGTATTTTTTTATTCAATTATTATTTGGACATATGGTGGAAGGCTCTTTCTTGTTCTGTTCATCTAGTTTTTTGCAAAGCTTGAAAGTTGATTTTTTTTTGTCAGTATGAATGAAGCACTGAAACATCTTTTCAGGTTTGCTACAAACAGAAGCGTGTGGGTGTGTGTGTGTGTGTGTGTGTTTACACTCACAGACTAACAATGTCTTTGCTGTCAGTAAGTGAAAGAAGCCTCTGTTTTCATTTTGTGCATCGATTCTACAGAAGTTTGGCACAAACACAGAAACCCGAGGACACAAGCTGACAATCAGGACCCACCAGAACATAATTACACAGACACCTGAAGTTATGCTTGTCTGACGAGTTTATTGCAACATTTTGATGCAGCAAGAGGAATTTAAAACTTTTTTCCAGAGCAAAGAAACGCCAGATGGCTGCCTAGGTATTGATTCATAGATATGCATGGTATGGGAAGAGAGAATATAGTAGGAAACATTAAATTAGATCAGCATTAGATGTTTTTCATGCCTTTGTTCATTTTACTTCACTGATGTTGCTGCAAAGTGTACAAATGTGGAAGAATTTGTTGAGCCTTTCGAAAATGTCTTAAACTAAAACAGAGTAAACTGAGTACAGCAGTTCTGTAGCGTCTCTGGGATCTGGGTCGAAGAACTGAGACGGTTGAATTTCAGACTCTTGAACTGTTGAAATACCAAGTGATGAGCAATTTTTATTTTCACTATAGACTAATTCGTATTTAGTATTTAATGATGTTTCCAGAACCTTTAGAAGAAAACTCGTCCAATGCATCAAAGAGCCTCCATCATACTAAACGGCAGGCACACATTCCTCTGTGCTTCATACCAAACCTACCTGCAGTACCGGTTGTCAAAAAGCTCAGTCTTATCTACAGTCCCAGTGGAAGTAGATTTTATCTAACTGCATGTTTACATTTGTGATGGTAGGACAGAATAGCCCTTTTAATGGCATGCTTGCCAAACAGCTGGTAGGCATGTGGAAGGGGTCTTATGGTTGCCATGGAGACCCCTACCAACCAGCAAGAATTTGGCTCATCTTTAGTTACAGATCAGCTGAAATATGAACATTTTCCACAAAGCTACTCAGAGCTCTGGAGAGATTGGGTTTTGGTTCAAAGTTGCATTTAATTTCACTTTGGGATCAATAAAGTTTTTTGAATTTAATTTACATTTTGTTTTGAAATGCATTTCCATTTAATTAAAGTATTTTTGAATTGGAATAAGAATTGTGCATTTTCCCCTTTACATTTGACATACTGCCGTAAAACACAAACTGAACAGTCAGCTGAAAAGATCTTTGTGCTCCCAGTTTTGTTCTTATACACAGATTGTGTTGAGATTGAGAACTCTTGGCATGTTCCATGTCGATATGCTGACCTGCTTCACTCCAGACGATGCCGAGCCATTCCTGGACGACGAGGTTCAAGATGTGAATCAGACCAGATATGACTCCTGCCTACAATCATTTGTTTTTGAAAATACAAATGACTCACTCATTTCATAGAGGCATGCGATTTGAAGGTCTATAAACATCATCCACGCCTGACCTCTGCACAGCGGCTCCCTCTGGTGGCAGAGTGAATCAGTCCTAGTTAAAAGTGTTTCATAGGGGTGTGTTGGCAGCAGGGTGTAAAAAAACAAATATCTGTTCGATTGAGAAAAATACTTTATTGTGTATCAAAATACTGTCTTACAATCACTTTAAAAGCCTTTTTTATTTTGGACAAAATTCAGTTATTTAGCTTCAAAATACAGATAAAGGCACAAAGCAGAGTTATGCTCTAATGGAGGGTGAAATGCAAAACACAGACTTAAACCGCAGCATGGCCTTTAACTGTAAACCCTTTCGACAAGTTTGAAAACTTCCCTTTTTCGACCCGTTGGTCATCGACTCAGAACTTTTCCTAACCAAAGAGTTTCCCCCAACCTTAAAGGACACGCGGAGCGCACGCTGGTGTCTAACGTAGCCACACAAAGCGTCATCTTCCAGCAGCCATGTTCAGAGAAAGCTAAATATGTGTTAGCACACCCTTTGATTTCCTGACTACTAAAGGACAGCAGTGGGTAAAACTGGATCACGCTAGCAGCAGATTAAAACGATGACGGAGGACGTAAAAGCCGAGCGAGGTGTGAGCTTTGACTGGGGCAATGCCGTAACAGACAGGCTGAGTTTTATACAGACACAGGTCAAAGTAATGTCACTGTAACACAAAAATAAGCCAAAAGAAAAAAGGGGGTCACTTTGTCCTGTGATTGCTCCTCTAGAAGCTCCAAAACCCATTTTCATGTCTAAGAGCTCCTCCAGTGTAAACAGTAACCTTCCATCTAAAGCTGGGGACCAAAACCTGTTACTACAATATTCTGGCATTCTGCACTAATTTAAAGTCAACACATGGCTGAAAGTGTTAAATATTGTGATAGTTTACAGTGATCACAGGGCCGTCTTCGCCCCTCCCACCCCCATTTCTGAAGGAAACAAGCATTCACTGTGTTGCTCTTTAGACTGGATTACAGTGAAGAATAACAAGCAAACTGGCTCACATGAGTTAAACTGCTACCACACAGGGAATCTTAATTTGCAACAATGGGAAGACTTTGGAGCCACCAGCTGGACGGACCTCCGGGTCGTCGCGGTGGCCGTTAGACGGTGAGGTGGTAGGGACTGCCAGGGATGTGCTCGTCGCCCCACTTCACCACCAGGATGTACTCGCCCTTCTCTTTGAGCTGGTAGCTGACGTTGTACACGCGGTTGCCCATGTGCTTCACCAGGATCTCCTCGCAGGGGACCTTCGGACCGTCCACTCCGACCAACAGCATGTTACGACCTGCAGAATGAAAAGGTTTCAATAAATAGTTAGGCCTGGATCTCTGTGGTTTAAAAAAAAAAAAAAAAAAAAAAAAAAAGGGGGGGGGAGCATATTTGAGTCATAGCAGACCTCTGGTTCTGATCTGCATTCCCAGAAGCAGAACCAAAGACAGAAGCAACATTCAGCTTCTACGCACCACAAATCTGGAACAAACTTCCAGAAAACTACAAAACAGCTGAAACACTGAGTTTCTTTAAATCTAGACTAAAAGCCCACCTATTAGAGTTACTTTTGGACCATAATCACTGGAAAATTGACCAACTATCAGTCTTGCAACAAGTTGAGATTCATTGCAAACTGACTGCTGACAGGAGAATTTGGTGAAGCAGAACAGTTCTGATGAAGTGGTAATGTACACCATGTAATCTGCTGACTAACACAGTGGGAAATAAAATGTCTAATGACTGATCCCTGAGATACACCACAATAAAGCAGAGCTACTAAATCATCCAAGTCCCTCAGAGTTGTAGTCAGCAGTATGAAGGTGATGATTAAGTTGTGACGGATAATCAAACGAAAAGGAACAAGGGAAAAAAGGATTCAGAGATCTGTTTCCACTAGGAAAACTATTGCTGTGAGTCTTGGGCTCAAAGTCTCAGTCTAAAAACAGAATCAATGGACAGCATTCATCCACCATCTGATAAAGTAAAGTCACAAGCAGGTTAGTGGTAAATCCTTAACAGCCTTCATCTTTTCAAGCCAAAGTTTGATTTTTAAAGGTGGGATTGGGGTTTTTTTCAAACAGTTTGCTTAATACAATTTATAGTAATTATAATTACTGTAAATTCAGATTGTCAAATCTTTGATCAAAACTTAAGAGCCCACAATATATACATTTCTTTAAAAAAAGAGTTCTTAAATTCTGCAGTATAAAAATGTCAAAACGATATAAAGACACATATGAATGAATTATAAAGACTTACCTGCTTTGCTGCAGTCGACACAGAAGTTGTTCTTCTGACCAACAAACGCCTTGGTCAGTCCCGGGCCCTTAGCCGTCACCTTGCTGGCATCTGAATGAGTGGGGGTGGCCTGCTGAGAACAGCTGATGGCGCGGGTCACGGGGTCGACCATGACCGAGGAGGTTTCATGCATGCTGTGGCTGGACACAAGCTTGGAACCTGGAGAACAGAGCAAGTCAGGGGCGGCTGCGTCTCACTTTACCATTTCAAACCAAAAGCAAAGACCTTGCTTCACCTGTAATCTTTGCCTTAAAGGGGCTTCCCACAATGTGGTAAGGGCCGCCATATTTGATGGAGATGAGATAGTTTCCAGGGGCCATCGGGGTGTATGTAACCTTGTAACCCTCTGGACACTCCACACAATCCATCTTCACTTTGGAGGGCCCATCAATGGTCACGGCGAGGGCCCCGGGGCCTGCGGTGCTCGTGTTTACCACAAACTCGCATGCAGTTCCTAAAAGCAATCAGGACAAAAGTGAGAGTGACGATGAACAGGGTAAGAAAACATAAGGCTTCTTGAAGCTGCACACAGTTACTTTAAGAACTCCAGCAAAAGCTATGCAGAAACTTCTAACTATGTACGTATTACACGCGTCCTTATTTCTGATTCAACTTGACATCACCGTGACATAAAACATGCAAAAACAAACTACAGATAAAAGGGTTTCTAATGTCTCGTTCTGAGAAATTAAGCCTTAAAGTGGCCAGCAGGGGGCAAAAGACATAAAACATGAACAAAGGTTGAATGTGGTCTTGTACTGAGCTCCCCAGAAAACATGAGAGAGGGAGTAGGAATGTAGTCTGCAACATTAATGGGTCTTGAGCTTGAACCCCTCAGCTGCAAAGGCAGCTGGAAATGACTAAAAACATCTTGAGATGGTAAACTATTGCATTATCAGCACAGAGAAATATTGGACAATTTGCATCACTGCAGTTTTTTTGTAACATTTGCTTCTGGATTTTTGTTGGTTTTGATGAAAGAACCAAACGTTTCACACTTTTCCCCCTTGATCCTTATTTTTTTTTTCCATCTCTGACTATGGGACAAGAACCACTGGTGTTACTTGGGCCGATGTTCAGTTTAACATTTACCTTGCAAATTATTAGTACTAAAATTTGTTCTGACTGATTTAGATTGGATCATCATCAACAGTCAAACACACAAAATTTTGCTTCAAACAGAAACCATTGCTGTTTAGTGGAAACAACTTTCAGAATTCCCAGTACGAAGCAGCAGCAACAACCCAGGGACAACTACCAGCAGCTACTCTGCAAAGACGATGTACATGATGGCGGTTGCGCTACCTGTGGTGCCTCCCTCCAGTCCCGGTCCGTAGGCGGACACCATGCCCGGATCTCCAGCCTGGCCCGTCTCCCCGACTCGGATTTTAAACGGACTTCCTGGAATGTGACTTCCATTAAACTTGACGTCGATCAGATAGAGTCCGTTCTCTCTGGGGATGAACCGGACTGCGTATTTGTCTGGACAAGGGGGACAGCAGAGCTAAGTCACACCAAGACTCCTACAGCCCTGCTGGCTCTCTGAAGGATTCTCCTCTGTTACCTTGATCGATCTCCGTGACGCAGCACTGCTCCAGCGCGCCGGAGGGACTGTGGACCTTTGCGTCGATAACACCTTTGGCGCCGTTGAGGCTGACGGCAAACGATGCCGGCTGGTTTACCTTCAACCCTGACTCCTGCTCGACAACAAATAAACTCCAACACTGAGTCGCAAGCTGAGATTACTATTCCAGTTAACAGCTGCTAACAGAAGTTTCATATTTATCTTACCTGGAGGTCGCTAAGAGGGCTAAAGAGGAAGGCTGTATAATGAAGAGACAGAAGGTGGAATGGACCCGAGAGAATCAGTGGATCTGGTTCTGAATTTTAGTTCTTTAGTGGTGTGAAAGAGTGTGTGAGAGCAAAAGAGAACCTATAGAAATATCTGTAGAACCCAACTAGATTTTCTAGGATTCTTTTTGAAATCAATGGAATGTGAGGTTTGGTGGGGTGTGTGTGTGTGTGTGTGTGAGGTCAAGGAGACAGGAAGGGAAATAAAACAGCCGTTTCCGACCTCTTTAACCCTTTAGCGCCCTGTCACAGCTTCAGAGTAGGAAGGCTGTTGGGAGCCTTTAGAATGAGACACGAGAAACACACACAGTCCTCGAGTTTCCCAGAAGCCCCTGAACTGCCCCCCCATGCAGCATCAGCTCATCACACAGCTTCACCTGTCCACTCTAGTCTCTCAGCATCTACTCACTGTTCTCTCCTTTTCTACTTATCAACTGACATGTTTGATTAGGTCGTTTAAAACCCCAAAACTAAAACCGCTCAACTTCCCCCCCCCCGCACCCTCATCTCCTCTGGTTTGATACCCAGATGGATTGAGCTTCAAGCTGCTGCTGCATGGCGGGCAGTGCACTGCGGCCTGGTCTGCATGCACACGGATGTGTGTGTGTCTCAGAGCCTCACCTGAAGACTGGCAACAGTGAGGCGGCGGGCGTCATCCGACGGCGAGGCCACGGGGACGATAAAGGGGCTGTCGGGGATGTGCTCATCGTTGAAACGGATCGACACCTCGTAGTCGCCTGCAGGACGACACAACGGTCAGAGTCACTGAAGCTGGTCGACGGCAGTAAGTCACTCATGGGAAGTATTTGTTGGAGTACAAGATTACTTGAAAAGCATATCCTGCTCTGATTTTGGCAGATCCTGTTTTTTTTTTTTTGTTTGTTTTTCATCCAAGAAGAAAAAACAAAATATGACGATAACGTCTGCCAGACAGCAACAGTGAGGTGACTGTTATTTACATGCAGAGGTGACCTGCTATCAGGTTGGGTCAGTCAGTCCTCTCTCACAGCAGAGCAAAGGGGGCCAGTGGTTGATTTTCAGACGTTTGCGGCGGAGGATTAGATCGGTTTCACAAGTATATATCGGCTGATATCCGATCTCCCAGAATTACTGATCTTTGACAGCTGGCCGATTTAGTGGTGCACCCCTAGATATTTGGGTTTCTTTCAATTTATAATTTCAACATTTTATTTTTGTCATTTTCAGCAACAAATTATTTAGCAATCACCAAACAAATAAGTCAGAGCTTTTTCCTTATCTGTTGGACTTCATTTTCAAAAAATTTTTATAAAAAAATTTGCCCCACATCGCAAGATTTGTAAATTGGAAAAAGTTTGAGACTATACTCAGAGTTGTAAAGGAGATATTCGAATTCTTTCTAGCTGTGTTTCATTGTTCAGACAATTTAATTTATTCACAAAGGGCTTTTTCATAGTTTTTGAAAGAAAATTTATAAAATTATCGTCAGATGTTGTTTCCCTGTTTAACTCCTGTGCATGAAAACCATTTGATTTGTTGCACATGCTCAGTGCGTCTCCTCTCACCCGGCTCCTGAACAATGTAAGACACTCCACTGGAGCCGTCCTTGCGGTCCTCGAAGGTGATCTCTGCCTTGCTCGGCCCCTCCACGGCAATGCTGAGGCCCCCGGCGCCGGCCTCTCTGGTCCAGATGCTGAACTCGGCTAGGGAGCAGCACAGAGGAGGAGTCAGTTTCACCGTGGGAAAACACACACTGCTCACACACAGATCGCACCGACCTGGTACTCCAGCCTCGGCCCTCTCCAAGCCCGGCCCCCCAGCGCGAACTTTGTGGGCTCCGCCCTCACCCAGGGGCCCGACGGTAAACTGGAAGGGGCTGCCGGGCACGTGCATGCCGTTGTACTTGACGCAGACCGTGTGCACACCCGTCTCGGTGGGGACGAAGCGGATGCAGTAGGTGTTGTTCTCTCCCTCCATGATGTCGGCTTTGTGGACCTGACCTGAGGGGCTGGTCACCTGGGCAGTCATGTCCGCTATGCTGATCTCTGAAGGGAGAAGGGTTGTGGGGGGAAGGAGGAGGTCAGATCGCCAACAGAACAAGTAGACGTTTGGGTCTTGTGATTTCCCAACTTCCTGTTTGGGTCACCTGGGATCTTGAGGCTGAGGTCACACTGGCTGCCCACGTTGGCGACAGAAGCGGCTCTCTTCTTCCTGGTGATGCTCTCCTTCATCCTGCCCTCTCCAGTCACCTTCACCGTGAAGGCGCTCCCTGTGTGCATAATCCCTTGGTTCAGTAAGCCAAAAGCCCCGTATTCCTGACCTTTAACCCCTGACAGTTTTATGGTGAGCACCTGGCACATGTTGGTCGGCAAATTTGATGTTGATGATGTAATTTCCTGGTTCTGTGGGGCAGTAGGTGACCTTGCAGGTGCCATCCTCTTGATCCTCGGTGTTGATGTCCACTTTGCTGGGTCCCTCAATGGAAAGGCTCAAGCCACCGTATCCTGGCAACAATAGGCAGAAGTTAATATTCAATTCCCTTGATTTTTTCAGGTGGAATAATTTTGTCAAAATCTCCTCCGGGCGTTTACCCGAATCGCGAGTGTCGATGATGAACTCTGCTGGCTCGAAGGTCCTTGCTTCGCTCAGGCCCTGTCCGCTCACACGCACACGGCTGGCGTCGCCGATCTCCGACTGGCTGATCATCACAGAGATGGGGCTGTTGGCGATGTGGCGTCCGTTCTTCTTGATGTTCACCAGGTGCTCGCCGATCTCTTTCGGCACAAACGAGATGCCTGACGGAAGCGGCGGCGGTTAAAGCACCGATCGCATTCCTCCAAAGAAGTTACCCGTGGGCCGATCGGCGGCGGACTCACCAACATGGCCGTTCCGCAAGATCTTCAGCAGGCAGGGTTCCTCGCGACCCGAGGGCGTGGTGAGGGAGGCGGTCAGCTGGCTGATGTCCAGCTCGCCGATGTCCAGAGGGATGTCAGCGGCCGACCCCACCTTCAGGTGGGACATCCGCATGGAGTCGTCCCCTGGAGACGAGGACAGGCTGATTAGAACAAACTCTGCATGTCTGGACGCCCAATACTGCCCATGAGAGAGCAATAAATGCAGCAACTATTGTATTTGTCAGCATGTATGTATAAAGTCTTTTTTACATATTGTTCCCATTCCTGCTGCCATGGTACATGAATTCATGTGATCCATTATCCTCATAACCAATGTCAGTGGGCGGGGCTAATAAACCAGTTAAGATGTTTATTCTGGAAAAGACTTCCAGGCCAGGATGGCCAGTCAAATGTCATTGCACAGCAACTTCTTAAAATCATTTTACTGTGCAATGAAGCAAATAAACCACAGAATAAATACAAGACAAAAATAAACATTTTGACAAACTATGATCTGAGATTTCGCATATTTGGAGGAAAAAAATTTAGATCAATTTCCCGTTTTCTTTTAATTTGCAAAGAACTTCAATAATCTGAAGGTTTTCTTTCCAGTTCTTGTTTTCCTGAGATTTGGCAACAAAGGAGAAAATTGTTTCCTTTCAGTCCAGCATCTGGCTCTTCATAGTTCAGTGAGCCATTTAACTCTGACCTATGAGTCATTCAAGTACACACCTATTCACAGCACTTAAAACAAAAAAACCCTTTCAAACACCTACACTTTCATTGTAAATCTCACAAAAACTGATTGTTTGCAAAAATAGGAAATGTTTTCATAAAGTCCCCTAAGAACTCTTCTCAAAGAAATACCCTTGAAGGAGGATGATTGCAAAGATAAAAAGGACTAAAACACTGATTTGTTAAATGCTCCTGCCAAACGTCAGCAGTCATGGCGTGCGAGCTGAAAGGTTGAAATGAAAATGTGGGACATGACCGCTAACTTGACTGCTGGGTTGAAAATACAGCCTTACCAGTGATTCTGGCAGAGAAGGGGCTTCCTGGGATGTGCTTGTCATTATATTTGACCAGGATGCTGTAGTCCCCTGGCAGGACAGGGAGGTAGGACACTGTGCAGGTCCCGTCCTGGTTGTCCATGCAGCTGATGTCTGCTTTGGATGGCCCCTCGATGGCCAGAGAAAGACCACCTGCGTTGATATAGCAAAGCACAAAGTTGTATTTTTGTTTCTGCAAGATCCATTCTCATAAACACAATCAAAATCTGGACTATTTGTCAGGTTTCTGCACAAAAGCAAAGAATTTGACTTCAGTTCCACCTGCAGTCTATGTGGAGACAGTTACAAATACATTGTGGAGGAAAAAAAAGGTATGCACATGTATGTGTAGTTTTTACATACACGTGTAATAAAAATACATGATCAGCTTGAATTTAACATTTTTTGTGAACACAGAAGTTGGTGTTATTTCTGCATACCCTCTCCAGCGTCCTTAGTGTCAACAGTGAAGACGGCAGGCTTGTTCACGGTTCCATGGATGAGACCCGGGCCGTAGGCACTGACATTCCCACTGTTCATGTAGTCCACAAAGAACTGCAGGGGGCTTCCTGTTGAGGGAAAGCAGAGAAATGCATGAAAAGCAGTAATTTAGGCAGTTTTGATGTACTGTAGTAGCTGCAGGTATTTCAGAACTCTGATGTACCGGGGATGTGGATGCCGTCATATTTAATATCCATCTCATGCAGACCGGCCTCTGTGGGGCCGAACTTCACGGTCACGGTGCCGTCCTTGTTGTCAGTGATGTCGGGCTTGGCCACCTTGCCTGATGGCATTCGGACTTCACCTTCAAAAAGAAAAACAAAATAGAGGCATATGTTGTAACTAGTGGTTTAGTACTTCTTTGATAGTTTGTCTCATCTTGTACCCCATCTTGTCTGGGTCTTGGACATCGAGGGCCACAACTGTGGAAATATCACTAAATAGACAGAATATTGTCTGTTTTATTTAACATCCTTGCTGTCATTGGCTGCAAAACACTCAGATTCAAATCCATCAACAACATGACTCCTTCCTAAATACGTATTTTGTTACTGCAGTCAACAATCCACACCCCAAATATATTCTTTGTGATTAGCTACTTGTGTAATGTATACACTATGTGTTTTAGGACACTAGTTTCAGCTGTTTGCTTCCTAACATGATGCATAATCTAACATCACCTAACATAGTTAACATACTGGAGGAAGCAAGCAAATGTAGTGCTTCATATTTTATTGTATCATGTGATGTGGGGCGCTGGTCTTTCCCTCAACGGTCTTGATTGTGTCTCTGCCTCAGTAGAGTCTGGTGCTGATTTGGTCTTGGGTTAGATGGTCTAGACTATCACTTGTAGCCGGTCCTTAGGAAATCGTAACGAAGAGATTTAAATTTTATGCATTACCTGTGATCTCTCCCTTCTGAATGGTGAATGGGATAACCAGGTCAAAAGGTCTAAGTCCTGTCACGTCCAGGCCATTCATCCCAACTGGTCTGTCTGTTGCCTGAAAGACAGAACAGAAATTAAAGGACTGCGGACCTTATGGTGCGCTTCTCTGCTAAACCATGTTGCACACCATCAGCGCAATGCAAGACAAGAGAGGTAAAGCTTCCAAACACCAATGCAGGGATGAGACGACATGGAATGAAATGACAAATGAGGATTATGGTCAAGACGATGGCACCAGCACAAACTGCGAGAACAAAACCAGTGGGTCAGAGATGAGAGGAAGATGGTTCTCATGAAAAATCGCTTTGTTTCTTAAGCGATTTCCACATGAAAGCAGTTAACAACAGAGCTGCACAATTATTTAATAAAAATAAAAAATCTGAGGGAAATATAAATCTCTTCCACAATGGGGATGTGATATTGTAAAGCTCAGCTGCACTGTTCATGTGTTGGAGGAGGGATTCAGTTTTTCACATGAAGGGAACGAAATGATAAGAAAAAGGCATCAGTTCAGTATGAATGAAACACCTGCAAAGAGAGACGGACACTGAGTCTGATGAAGTGAGGCAGTGTGGGATGAAAACAATGACATGGAAGCATGACAACCGGGGCAAAAAAAATTAATAATAAGGCAGCTAAACACAAATGGAGCTAAAGACCAGCTTGATGTTTGTTAGGTACCCAGGGCTGTTGAGCGTAGTATTGTGGCATTTGTCTCTGCTGCATGAGCTGGTCTGATGGTCCTTCCAGAGCCTGGGAGGGTAGGGAGGAAGTGTGAAACAAAATGATTTAGGGAACACTCATACTGCCAGAAGACTTTCTAAATAATGACTTTGTAAGGAAAGGAAGAAGCATCATTGCTTTGTTCTGCTGAAGAACCTGGGACATCTGGAGCAAAAGCAGAAATACTTCAAATGGAAACTTTATGCTCATCTATTCTGAGGAAATTGAAGTAAAGCCAGAAGGTAAACTGGCTTGAGAGCCCAGAGATTTGTCTCTACAATTAGCTGATAAAAAGTTTTAAACATGCAAAATTCTCCAGTTTCATTTTGGTTCTTATCATTTTAAAATCAACTCGTCTTTCTTTAGCAATCTTTAGCCAAACATTTAAGAATAGCAGACCCGTGCGACTGCAGTTTAAGCAACTCACCGTAACTTGGAACGGACTGTTGGGAATGTGCTCCCCTCCGAAACGGACACATATTACATACTCTCCGGGTTGCGGCGCAGTGTAGAAGATGTCAAAGGTGCCGTCCTCATTTTCGACGACGTCCACGTCGAGCTCCGCCCCTTCGGGCGTGCACACGCTGCACGTCACCTTGCCTTTCCCAGCAGCCTTGGCGTCAACTGTAATGACTGTCTGTTCACCGATCTGAATAGTTGGACCAACACCAGCGCCTTAGGAGAACAAAAACATTCATAATGTGATTTGTGGTTACAGTCTGATATGTAGAAAAGTATGGAAGATTGAACATGCCAAATACCCAAAATCAAGCCAGTTTAAGTGGATTACATTTGTTAGTATATTATTAAATGCGTCCAAATATAGATTGAAACTATTTTGTCATTTTGGCTCTTCAATTTGCTGGACCCATTTCTGAATTCACATTTCTGATTAATGGGCTTCATTAATTTTTATCTTATTTTCTTTGCATTTTCCAAGTGTGTAAGCAAGTTTGTTCAGAATGTGCACTTGGAATGATGTAAATCAATCTTACAAAAAAGAAAAAACAACTTTTTCGTTATGTTAAGTATAAAACAAAGAACTATGATAAACACCCAAACTCAATGAGATATTGTTCTTTAAAGGTTAAGATAAATTCACTATAGTTAAAATGCAGTTCTGTCAAAGGTGGTAAATTGTAAAAGTGGAAAAAAAAATTAAATCTTGAATATACGCTACAAAAAAATA
The DNA here is from genome assembly GCA_903066815.1 of Brachyrhaphis roseni. Classification (NCBI taxonomy): domain Eukaryota; kingdom Metazoa; phylum Chordata; class Actinopteri; order Cyprinodontiformes; family Poeciliidae; genus Brachyrhaphis; species Brachyrhaphis roseni. Next base: position 16,747 of record CAEFZY010050908.1, read on the forward strand.
TTTTTAAACAAAATTTTAAGTTTTGACTAAAATATGTGAATACTTTATGTAGCACATTCCCCACACATGTTACATAGTTAAGACATCTTTATTTTGATGAGCATTTTTAGTTTTGGCAGGTTCATTCCTCCATACAGCTTCCCAAGTTTACCTTCCTAAAAACACATTGCATGCACATTCCACAACCATGAGACCAGGTTAAAGTTGGGTCAGATCTAGTCATGTTATTCAAGTCTCATGTAACTGGTAACCAACTAGTTATTAAAAAGTTTAAATTTAATCTACAACAATAACTAGATTAGCTAAAAGAGCCATTCCACCATGCCATCCTATTGACGCTGTTAGTCCTTTAGTCCGTCCAATAAAAACATGAGTCAGGAAGTGTTATGAGAGAAGTAAATGAGTTTGAAAGAAAAAAATAAAGCACAGGATGGGATATTCTGTAAAGGTTTGGTACCACTAATTCTCCATGCGAAAGAAATGACAAACAAAAAAAAACAAAAACAAAAAGAGAGAGAGCAATTCTTCTGTTACGAATCTTTCACAGGGCTTACCTAAACCGTGACCGCCGATTGAGACTGATAAAAGGAACGGTGAGAAGCAGGGGAGCAAGATAAAAGAAAAAAAGTGACAAATAAAAGACAGTCAGATAAGGATGTGGGGGTGCTGGGTGGCATTAACTGTGCTCCAGACAGTTGGCTGAAGAACGGTGGTGGTGAAGTGCATGTGTGTGTCTGGGGGGAGTATAGGTGAGGTGCAACTGAGGAGCACAGCGTGAGCAACATGACATACCAATGCACAGAAAAATGAGACCGGAGCAGCAAATAAAAACTGATGGACATGTTGAAAGGGAGAGCTCAGTGCAATGCAGCTGGAGAAAACAAAGGCAATCACACAAACACAAGCAAATTAACACATTAAGTTCATTCATCTGTCAGATTCAAAACAATCACACCACATAGTGGCCACTCTGCAGTCACACTGCTGTCAGAGCAAATAATGACTTGTCAATATTTGCGGGACAGTCAGATGACTGCATTATATTTACAGTTGATTTGTTGTTTGGAAAATGTAAGTTTTTAATACAATTTGAAGTTTTCTTAATTTGCTTGTGTTTCATGTATTTGTACACTTTTAGATAGCAGGAACTTCTCTACTGTTTGAAATTAATACGTTTTTATACTTTTGAAAAATGGTATGAGAGTCAAAGATATTTTCAGTCAATTAAAAAGCAATGAAAAGATTTTTTACCAAGACTTTAAAAACTTTGAAACCACTGGGCTCTCTGTATTCATAGAACCCTATCTGCAGTTAAATGCAGCAAGAAATGAATGTGTCCATAATTGCTGAGATTCTGATCTCTAATTTCTTTTGCCAAATTAAGTAAAGTCAGTAAAATGCGTAGGACACACGCACACAAAAAAAGAAAAATGGTCATTTGACCTTCAGTATATAAACTCAAACAAAAGAACTTTGATTGTAACTCTAGAATACAACATTTCTATAAATCAGGGTGTGAATGTAAAGAAACTAACCTGTGACGGTGCACTTGCTGGCGTCTCCGGTAGGGAGAGCTCTGATACGGTACGGCGAATAAGGAATCTCATCCCCTCCGTATTTGATCAGGATGGTGTATCTGCCCGTCATGTCTGGCACATATGACACCAGGTAGGTCCCATCGTGGTTGTCACGGATGTTTGCCTTTTTAGGCTTCCCCTCTGGGTCCTGCAGAAACACAAGGACTTAAACGTTCAAAAACTGCACCAAATGATCAGCTTTCATGCTTTTTATCTGACTGCATAAAACATGCAAAGATTGGAGACTCACAAATCAGATCAATTTTCAATTAATCAAATTTGCTTGAGTACAATCCAAAAATATTGCAAATAAAGTTTATACTGCCATTTTCTCTTCTTTTTAAATAATGGTGACCTTACATACTCCCTGTTGGGCCACTTTTATCATCTGTCCAATTTTAAAACCTGTATTTATCATTGTTTGGCATGGTCTTTTTTCCCATAAATTATTTAAATTACATTATGCAGGATTCATTTTGAGAAATCCAAATCCTCTAAAATCCAGAGGAGTATGTCAGAGCTTTACTCACCGTGATCTGCACCGCCAGCAGTCCCTCGCCTGCATCTTTGGCATCAATGGTGAACTCGACGGGCAGAGAGGCGGGCACGCCCGTGGTGTTGAGGCCGGGTCCGCTGGCACGCACCTTGCTGGCATCGTGGGTCGGGAGGACCTTCACCTTGTAAGGGCTGTAAGAGGCAGGCAGGAAGTGCAGTTTGAACAGAGACCAAGAATTAACACTGAAATGTTGGGGAGAAAAGGAGAGCATTTTTTTCATAGAGGTTTTATTTTAACATGAACAACAAGATATTTTTCCAGGGACCCTAAAATGTATTTTAGGATCCCTAAAATACATTTATTTTATTTATTTTGTATTGCAAATTAGGTAAAAATGACAATTTCTTTATAAATCCCCTAATTAGTAACAAAAGAATCAACGGGCCTGTAATTTATTCTCTATGAAGAACTCAGAGGTTTGTTAGAGAACATCAGAATGACTCTTTAGGAATTAAGAACCTGACAATAGAACCTATTGTTAGGCTTAAAAAAGACAAATATACTTAATTAGAAATGGAAGGAACACATTGTATGAAAAAGTAATTTGGAACAAAATATCAAAAAGTGAACAAAATGTTAAAACTAAAAGATTCCTGCAAAATTAACCTCATTTTGTTGGAGAATATTTTCACAATAGGTCATGAAAACATGATGAACAAAACTGCAAAACAAACCATGAATTATCTCTACATTTGAAACCTCAGTTATTAATCATTTTTGGGCAAAGTCATTAAGAGACACTACAGGGTCTGAGGAGCTTTTACAGATTCCAGACCCCACAAGGTCTGGTGAAGGGAAACCTAAGTAGCCAAGCAGTTTCTGATGTCTGTGGAGGAGCTGTAGTGATCCACAGCTCAGGTGGAAGAATCTGTTGATCATGTGTTGATCACACAAAGTAACAAAACTGTAAAGGTCCAAGAAATGTGAATATTTTCAGATGATATGGTGGAATTATATGACTTGTGTTTCAACAATCAGGTTTGATTATTTCAAGCTTAAATGATGATGTTTATAAACACAAAGACCTCTACAGTATAGCTGCTTAAGGTGGTTGATATGGACTGAAAGTGTTATATTTTATTGTGCTATTGTGATAACGATTAAAACGTGACGATAAGAACTATTAAGTTATTTATTTATTGAACTGTGACTATGTAGGCTGTGACTGCTTCACATGAAATTCATAGCTCCACAAATACTGTTAAAATACTTATTTATAATGTGCTTTTTCAGGACCCCAGTCATAAAGTGTGATTTTTAATCACTAAATCTAAATTCTCATGATAAATGATAACATAATAAACGCCTACCAATAATAATTACTGCTGGAGGCAAATGATGCATTGAGTTTTACCTGCGTGGGATTTCCTCATCAGCATACAAGACATTGATAGAGTAGGGTCCCTCTCTGGTGGGAACATAGCTGACTGTGTGAGTCTGGTCTCCATTATCCACCACCTCCACAGGCTCCACGACCCCTGCAAGAAACAGCGATGAGATCATCGTTTCTACATTTTGCTACTGTAAACGTAAATGGAATATTTCCCCAAATAAAGTCTTTTGCTACAACTAATAATGGTCTCAGCAATCAAGAACACTCGTCACCTTTGGGTCCTTGAACGCGGACCTGCAGAGGGGCCACCCCAGCTTTGGAGGCGTCCACTGTGAACTCCTGAGGGATGTTGGCTCTGACGTTGCTGCCGAGGCCAGGACCCTGACACTTCACCTTAGTGCTGTCCACAGTGTCGCTGACTGGAACGGAGAAGGGGCTTCCTGCTCAGACAAAAAAAAAAAGAAACACCAGAAAAAGTTAGTTTTTTTTAAATGTAGTAAAACATTTGCAAATGTTAAAGTTGAGCTTATTTGCTTTTGATTCTCATATATTCAATCTCAAACTCCTCCAGAAGGTGTTGTAGTTGTTACCTTTGATTGGCTGTCCTCCATAGGTGATGTTGAGGTTGTATGTTCCAGGCTCATAGGGAATGTACTCCACACTGCAGCTGCCATCTTTGTTGTCAGTGCAGGACATTTTGGCCTCTGATGGACCTTCCATTGCCAGACCAAGACCTCCAGTTCCCGCTCCTCTGCAGAAAGAACATGGCATTATAAACATGAAGAGAAGGAGTCACTGCACCGGACGAGACAACCTGAACTTTTTTCGTACCGGGTTTCAACCATGAACTTGTTCGGCTTGTTGGTGATGCCGCTCTTCAGGCCAGGACCGTGCACACGGACACGAGCTGGATCGCAGCCCTCGGTGACCGCCACACGGAATGGACTGTTGGGCACTGGAGAGCCATCGTAGCAGACCTCCACACTGTGAGGGCCTGAACACACACACAGTTACAAACCTAACCAGCCGGTAGGTATCGCCTCCCTGCTAACGTTAATGTCGTGATGTTTAAACCCACCCTCCTCGTAGGGAGTGTACTCCACGGCGTACATGCCATCGCCGTGGTCTGTGATCACAGCATCCGGGCAGCTGCCGGATGGACTGCTGATCCGAGTTTTGATATGGTCACCTCCGTTCTGTGTGAGAGCACGAGCGTCCACGGTGAAGTCTGTGGTCGCGTCACGGAATACTCCTAAAAACACACGTGCAGATGTAGCTCATTTAAAGTGTGATTGATTCAGATGACAAGGATAATCAGGTTTACAGTTTCAGATCTTTACATGATGTTCATTTATTAATATTACCACAAATTCATATCAGTGCATTCCTACTACATATATCCGTCTCCTGGAAGTTGATTGTTCGAGTGGATGGCTAGGTTACCTTTGCCTTCCACTCCTGGTCCAAACACACGGACTCCACTGGCATCGATGGCCGGCTCCACGGTGAGGCGGGCAGGGAAGTTTGGCACGTCCTGGCCCCCGTAGCGTATGGTGAGCGTGTAGGAGCCCGGGTAGAGCGGGATGTAAGTGATGGTGTAGGTTCCATCTCCGTTGTCCTGGATGTGAACCTCGGCCTCGGTACCGCTGTCCGAAATGATCTCGATGGTGAGCTCAGCCGGACCAGCATTGGTGCAGTCCACTACAAACTCTCCGGTCTCCCCGACCTTGGCCCGCTCCAGGCCTGGGCCAGAGCAGCGCACCTAGAGAGGAAGGCAGAGTTAAATGAGTGATTCTTTATAAGGAAATGAAATGATGTTTATAAGATCTATGAAGGCCTAGGAAGAGGGAGGCGGACTCTGCTGACCTTGGACGGGTCAGTAGGAGGATAAGCTGTAGGACTGTAGGGTGATCCAGGGATGGGCACTCCGTCGTAGGTCAGTTCCACCTGGTATGGCCCTGCCTCACGAGGGATGAACTTCACCTGACTGGTTTCTGGGCTCAACCCTGGCTCAACCTGGAACAAAATGAAAGAAAAAAAATATATATATATACATTTCAGTACTGTAGTTTTTAAGAGATTGACAGTGTAGAATTCAGAGATTTTGGACTAGAAAAAAAGAAAAAGTCTAACGTTAAACTGACCTTACAAGTGACCGGTTTTCCTGAAGGTCCGGTAACCTTGGCGGCAACTTTGCCCTGACCGCCAGCACCCTTCGATTTGACAGTGACCTCCTGGTCTTTGCCGACGGTCATTTCTGTAGTGACACAAAAAGCATTATTGGGTCAGGAAAAATGCAGGGAAGGGAGTGTGGCAACGGTAGGTGTTCATTTGGTTCTGAAATCTGATAACCAAGGCAGAAAAAAATTCAGGTTTTAAATAATTTTTTCTCACCTTTATTCACAGTTAAATCATTTTTACATTCATTTAGCATAAGTGGTGCCTCATAATTCTGAATTTAATTGGCAGTGAGTTATTTTTCTCGTTGGAAACTTTTCCATTTTGCACTTGCTAAACCTTCTGAGGCCCCTACCTTGAAAAACTCTGGATTATGCAACACAAACATGACTGAAGGGTTGAACGTACTGTCTCCTAGTCCAGTGACGTTGACCTTGCTCAGGTCCAGAGTCGGAGCCACAGCAACATTGAAGGGACTCTTGGGAATATGATCTCCACCGTAAGTCACAGCAACTCCCAGAGGACCCTGTTGGAGAGACAAGAGCAAAGATGATGAAATTTACTTCACCTTCCCCTAAATCCACAGCCTCTTTAACTCAGATTCACTGTTTCTAAGTGCGGTGCAGAAATCGTGTCTGAAATCGAATCGGCAAGAGCTTCCTCTATCTCACCTGCTGCACAGGAGTGTATTTGACAGTGTGTGTGTTGTCATGGTTGTTTATGACTTCAAAGTCCTTAACAGCCTCTGCTTTGGTCGGCCCACTGAAGCTGCAGTCCAGGTTGGCCTTTCCAGCTCCCTTGGTGTTCACAGTGAAGTGAGTGGGTTTGTTCAGTTCAACTCCTGGATGGAAAAAAGACCAGAGCATAAAAACATTGGAGGAGGTTCCTTGTGGGAAATTAATCTGAATTAACCAACTGCCATGCATTTAAATTATTTTTTAAAAATTAGATTCGTTACATGCTGTGAGATTAGATTTATTTTAACTGTAAATACAGAAAAACAATTTGAATCATCTGTGAAATGACAGAGAAACCAAGAGCAGCAAGGAGTCCTATTTTTATTCTTAGTGCAAGAAAATGAAGCAAATTTGATGCTTGAACAAGTAGTAAATGTCCTTAAAAAACAAACAACTGGTTCTTTTAAAGATTTTTGAACCATATTTGCCTGAAATGTGTACCATCACACATCAAATCCCCTAACCAGCTTCTACTGAACGTTCCCAGATCCAGACTCAAAACCAGACAAAAACAATTGGATCCAGTCAATCTAATCATTTCAAATCAAACCTAAAATAACTAAATTATTTAAGTTTGAGAAGGACATGTCTACATATTTTTTGGATAGCTTATAAGTGGTTTGATGTAAAATAACTTTAAAATTTGTTACAGAAATGATTTGTTTATTTCTGATTCTTTTGAAAACTCGCTACCAAGTCCAATTAAATCTGTGTTTTGTATCATAACAGTCTGTAATGACTGGTCAGTGTTTTGTGCAGGATTCATACCGCTGCGGCTGAGTCCTGGTCCCTCCGCCTTAACTTTGCTGGCATCATGAGATGGATCCACCTTCACTCTAATCGGTGACATGGGAATGGCCTAAACAGGAAACACAAGCATTATAGCACATATGTACCAACTTTTTAACCTGGCTAATCACATATGATTGAAACTCACGTGTTCAGCAAACAGCACCATGATGGTGTAGCTGCCGGCTCCAGGAGGAGTGTATTTAACAGTGAATGTGTCGTTGTCGTTCCTGATGATGTCAAAGTCTATGTCTGCCTCTGCTGGTCCCACCACACCGGGAGCACACTTGATTCCTATGCTGATGTCACCTGAGGCCAAGAGACGACATTAATACACTTTTCCATTTGTGATATGGACTTAAAGTTTTATCATGTAATTTCGTGTTAATATTGTGATAAAAGTTGTGACTAAGAAACATTTATTGCTCCTGTTTTAGATAACTGTATGGCTTTAGAGAGATGGATCAGCAGTCACAACCCATAAACAAAAATATATATATTAAAAAAAAAAGTAATATACTTTAGAATACCCATATAAAAATATCACTAAACTGCATCCAGTGAATTTACCGTAATTTCCGGACTATAAGCCTCGACTTTTGTCACGCTTTCAACCCTGCGGCTTATACAAAGATGCGGCTTATTTGTGCATTTTTTTCCTAATGGCCACCAGGGGCGCTCGAGCAGAAAAGGTAAGAGTGACACAGGTGGACTATATGTGTAGAGGAAGACGCAAGTTTAATCTAACGTAACACTCTCAGTGCTCAGGAGGAAGATGAAGACGGCTCTCAGTGGTATGTTTTTTTTAACCAGCCCTGTTAGTGCTGTGCTACTACCGTGTTGCTGCTGTGTTACTGCCTCGTCACAGGCACTGTTTGGAAAGAAAAGCTAAGGTATATTACTAAAACTTTGAAAACTCTTTCTGTGTACCGTCTGTATGTAGGCACATGCGGCTTATAGACAGGTGCGGCTTATGTATGTACAAAATTGTTTTTCGCTACAAATGTACTGGGTGCGGCTTATAATCAGGTGCACTCTATAGCCCGGAAAATACTGTAATCATATTTTTAAAAATATATACATATTTATTGATTCTTTCATTGAGCAACTAATGAAGAAAATAGTACAAACTACCAATCAGTTTTGGGGGATTTCAAACATCATTATATGGAATTTATCATGACAACAAATCAAAATTCTTATGAGAGATTTATCACAATAGTTGATAAACAATATGGTAAGTATCCACCCCTACTACTTGCATGTTAAAAACACCAATATGTTTAACAAGAACTCAGTTGTAGATGCACAAAACTGGACTGTTTTCTTCAAGTCATCTTACCTTGACCTGCCTCTGAGCAGTCAACAGTAAAGTATGTCGGTTCAAAGGCCTTCAGGCCGGTCTTTGCTACGCCAGGCCCAGATACCTTCACCTTGTTCGGGTGACAGCCAGCACCAATATTCATCTGGAGTCAGAGAGACACAGAGACGAGAGCTTAGGAGACCTCTGGGGTTGCAGAAGCATAAAACCAAACCAAAATCCAGATTTTAGATCCTCACCCTGAATGGACTCTCTGGGATGTTGACACCCCCCCAGGACACCATGATAGTGTGCTTCACTGGTTTCCGTGGTGTGTAAGTGCAGGTGTATGTGTCGTTACCGTTATCTTTAACCTGGACGTCCACAGGGTTGCCCTCTCCATCCTACGCAGTAAACAATAGTTCTCAAATAAGTGTGTAAAATACAGTTAAGACATGCTGTTTAATGATGAGCACAACTGTAACGACCAAATCTGTTTAATAAAAACTTAATCTTGGTCTTTTACAAGAGTATAAAATCTTTAAGTGGGATATATTTATATAGCTATAAAGCACAAAACAAACACATTTTGAACCACAACAAAAGAAACTACCTGAGCAACAATCTTAAGAGGAGCTTTTCCTCCTTGTTTGGTGTCCACTGTGAACTCTGTGGGCTTGCCAACAGCCAGACCACTGCTCTGGAGGCCAGGACCATACGCCTTAACCTGAAACGGCCATCAAGCATTACAAACGGTGAAGGACACAGTTCTTTGTTCCAGCCCATGTCCCTGGGTGTGTTCTTACTTTGTCGGGGTAGAAGTCTTTCCCTGGAGCGTTGACAATCTCAGCCATGAAGGGCGAGTGCTGGATGTCCTCGTTGTTGCACAGCACATGGACGGCATACTCGCCTGGTTCTGTGGGCCAGTAGCGCACGTCACATGAACCATCGCCCTTATCGTCACATTCAATCTTGGCCTGGGATGGACCTTCCACAGAGAAACCTGAGCAAGAGAACATGGGTTAATGCTCTTGTAGGCAGGAGAAACGTAAGCCTGACAGACATGGGATGGATTTTCCTGCCCTGTCGTCTCTACTTACTCACCCAGGGTACCGGCGTTCTGGCCCACAGCCTCCACCACGAAGTCTGCAGATTTACCAACAATCCCTCCCTCCAGGCCGGGGCCCCAGGCTCTCACTAGCTGCTGACCAGCCTCAGAACCAATCTTAACCTCAATGGGACTAAAGAGGAGAAGCAGGGGTCAGTCATTGTGAAGCTCAGCTACCAGCTCCAGTTACCGTGGTGGTTCAATACCTGCGGGGAATGTGCTGTCCTCCCCAGGTGATGGTGATGCTGTAAGTTCCAGGAGTGGTGGGGTAATACTCAAACCCGTACACGCCATCTCCGAGGTCTTTCCTTTTGCATGGCTCCTCAATTCCCTCTGCAAATACAGGACTTAATTTACAATGGAATGTTTTACTCATGCAATACTTAGAAAACCTATCAAGTTTAAAGCCCTTCAAAACCCTGTAATATCTTAGTTTAACTGAAGCCAAAGAGGAACTAGAAAATGTTTTTCTGTAGTGAACATGCTGTGTCCACACAACAAGGTTTTATAGCCTAAAGTCAGTTTTGCAAAGATTTTAGTAAATACATTGTGGCAGCAACACCTGAATAGAGCAGGACTGAGTTGGAATGAAGCTCTCGAAGAATTGTTTCTTTAAATTTGAGATCCATCTAAACAGTTAGTTGGATAAAGAGTCATGACAATAAAATCAGCTGCACAGATGTCAAATTACGCAAAACTGACTCCAGTTTCAGTCAGAGTTGGTCATTTGGACATGTTATCGTTTGCGTTATGAAACCAGAACTGATGCCAGTGAAACAAACCAAATGCCACAGCACTGAAGTGAAAGTCTGTGTTTTAAATAGTTATGAGTGCTTTCACTGGAGTTCTATGGATAATGAACTGTGAACTCACTGGGGCCCTTGATGGTGACTTTCAACTCCCCAGTGCCGGCTCCTTTGGTGTAAACCTTAAAGTCTGCCGTCTCCTTCACCCTCAGGCCCTTTGGCTGCAGGCCGCGACCTTTCGCTCTGCACAGGCTGGGGTTGCATGCTGTGAACACACAGGAGAAAGTTAGAGAGAAGCAGCCCAAGAAAACACCACAGAGCTTTTTCAATTAAACTTTATAAGCACAGGCAACGTGAGAGGTGGAAGTTGGATGAGGTGCAGAAGGAATGAAGCCTTCATGTTAAAGGTTCAACCTTCACACTAAACTTTCTGGAAAGCTTTCCCTCTCCTTCCGCTAAACTTCTGGTGCCTCAACATTTATCTTATCCCACAAAGCGAGTTTGCTGCTGACGCAGTAAAGGAAGTTTCTCCAAAGTAGAGTATTGCTCTTATCTTCTAAATAAAGAAGGAGCCGCAGTCAGAGCCGCCTGGTCAACAGGAAGCAAATGAAGAGCAGAAAACACACAAGCCATTTTCTAGGAAGGCAACTAATAAACTGTCAATTTTTTACTTGATCTCAACCATTAATACGGCAAAAATGTTTAGAGCTAATTTAAGACGTTTGTGTGTATCATTAACAAACAGAAGTGTTGGTTAGAAAGCAGGTTTTAGATTGATGGCAAACATTTTTAGTCACCACGAAACTAAGGATCTTCACTCATAAGAATAAAATAGCCACATTTTGCACAGATTCACTAGAATTTTGCAAAACCTGTTAAAAAAAGAAACAGATACTGCTGGTAAAGTTAAACTAAAGTAACAGCTGTTCACTTCAATATGTATTACTAATATTACTAATTTTATTTCACAGGCAGCATGGATTGTCATTTAGTACATTTTAATGTATTACCACAAAGCATTTTAACAAACATGTAGCACTGTAGCCCTAATGGGCATTTAAAGAGGATTTTAGCATTTGTCTTCCTCCTGGGACCAACTACCTTTAGAAAAGAAGAAAAGAAACATTTTTGATTGTCTTCGGTTATTATTCCTTGACCAATACAAAAAAAAAGCCGCCCAATATTTAGATCATTTATTAAAGTCATCAAAAGACCATGCTGTGGTCTCGTGGTAAATGTCTGCGCGGCAGAACCCAGGAAAATTAAAAATGATGTCATGGAAAGAACAAACTGCAAATAGCGCAGACAAATTGTAAAAATTAATCAGTTGATCGGATTCTGACTGTTCAGCCCCCAGCATGGCTTCGCTATTCGATTAGTGAACTCATTGTATCTAAAGGATAGTGAATAAGAATGAAAGGTGGCCATTTGGTTCTCGTGCCGAAATGTATTCAAAGAGAGAACAGAGAAGTGAGAAGATAGTTTAAACGTTCACGTTTTCTATGACATGTCAAGACAGTCTGCAGCTCATTCGGTCACACTAAAATTAGTGCAAGACTTCCATCTAATAACAGGAAGGCTAAACAGATAACAGCAAAATTGCTCCATGTTCTCTTTTTGAACTTTCAGCCATCTGTCATGAAACATGTTGGATTTAGGAATGTTGACAGCCTTTTGGAAAGCTTAGTTAAAGTAAGGCCCCACAGTCACTGGGATCTGAGACTGGTACGTTAGCAATTCCAGCTGCACTAACCAGGTCAATTCATAACAAAAGATGCTAAAGAAAGCTTAAAATGTCAATAGCATGGTGACCCAAAAAGGTTTCTAAAAAGATGCTTAGCATCCTTATGCCACAATTTATTAAGCCTTACTGCTTTATTAAGCAGTAAGGCTTAATAATTTTATACAATTATGGAAAAAAGGGAAGAAAATACTTTTCTGTCGATGGATCCTAACAAGGAAACTTTACACTGGAAGCTTGATTCATTCTGAATTCATGATGTGAAGTCTAAACTGGGAAAATTAGTCATAAGTAGGGCATTCCTTAAACTAATTATTAATTTCCAGGATGAAATAGTCCAGTCAGAAATGCTGAGTAGTTGATCACAAGCCACAAGCTCTCATGCATCCAATCTCTGACACACAGTGGGTACCCAAGAGAGACGCCAGGAAACAGGAAATGACAGCAGAAGGAAGAGGCCGATCTCAGGAGTGGACAGATGCCAGTGGGACGCTATCAAAGAGAAGACTGGGAGGAGAGACCGACAGAAGATCTGATATCCAGCACAGCAGCAGGAGGAGGAGACAGAACACAATTAGAAACCAGCTTGAAGTGATTAACGCTGAAGGTTCACAAGGAAAACCGTTACAATCAACATGTTGGAACAACAACTGGTGTGGCATCATAAGATTCAGGCTCCCACCTTCTCCCACGTCGACGGTGAAGGGACTCTTGCTGATCTGGCCGCCAGCGAAGGTGATGAAGATGGTGTGCTGGCCCTCCTGGGTGGGCTTGTAGGTGCAGCGGTAGCTGCTGTTGCCCTTGTCCTCGATGGTGCAGGGCACCGTGTTCTTCTTTCCCGCAGGATCCATGATCTCAACCTCCACTTCTCCAACACCGGCACCTTTCAGCAAGAACAAATCAAACATGGAATCTTGTGTTGATTTATTTCCTATTTGACTCGATGGCAAACGGACCGCATCCCCCTTAAACACTACCTGCTGTGTAGACATCAAAGTAGGTGGCTTTGTTGGCAATGTTGCCCGACGGCTCCAGGCCAGGGCCCTGGGCCGTCACCTTGCTGGAGTTGCCCTGAGCCATGCCGATGTCCACCTCGAAGGGACTCTTTGAAATATGCTGCCCCGCAAACAAAACCGTCACCTGGAAAACAGAGGGGAAAACATTCACTCTTCTCGTTTTCCCCATTTAATTATTCCAGTTCTTAATGAGAGACCACAGCAAAATCTTCCAAGTGTTCTTCAGGTCTCACCTTGTTGAAGCCAAAATCATTTTTCTCAACTGAAACTATTTTCTCCACCATTGTCAGATTCAACAAAGACACTAAAGATTAGACTTAAAACCAAGTCTTTGCCAAGTTGTTGAATTTTGTCCCATTAAGTATTTTTCTGTAACCTATGAATCAAACTGAAGAGATGAAACAAAATAACCAATCTGGTGTACATCTTTCTCCCTATGCATTCATATAATTAACACTGCATGGGAATGCAACAGGTTCTGCAAGCCTGTACTTCATCCAGTCAACACAAACCTTCTGGGGTTTTCATGAAAGCTCCTGAGCTACTCTGCGTTGTATGCATCCCCACACAAACACGTTTTTATGAAATAATTAATCACACTAGAGGTCCAGTTAGTCTTTTTGGTCAGATTTCTCATCTTTGAGGTCTAAAGTATGGATATTTTAAAACGAGGTGTGACGTAAAAATATGCAGCAGGTATTTTGGTAGAGTCAATAGTTTGGTACTGAAAGTAGCAGTCTGTCACTTGTTTAGTTTCGGCTTGCCCTTCTTCCCCTCTTCTCATAGTCTAAAGACAACTTTTTGCCTCTTAATATTAACATTTGTGTGACTAAGCAATCCCACACACATCCATTGTGCATTAGTCGTATGGTCAGTTTACCTTGTGCATGCCCATCACTTTGGGGGTGTAGACAACAGAGTAGGTGCGGTTCTTGTCGTTGTTCGCCGTCACTTTGGCCTAAAGGAAAATTGAACAGCAATTTACAAAAACATCAGCTTTTAAAAAGCTTTAGTTTAAACAGGCTGCATTCCCAAAGACTGACAAACCTCCTCTCTGTGTCCTGCAGGATCCTCTACGTAAACCAGCACCTCTCCCATCCCCGCACTGATGGTCTCAACGGTAAACATCGCCTTCTTCATCACAACATTTCCCTCCGGCTCAATCCCTTCAGAGACAAGACACACACATCAGATGAAGAAATGCAACTAGATACACCTTCAAATGGCAGATTTGATGTTTCAGACATGGGGCGACTACAGCCTCAGATGAACTACACATCACATATTCCGCTACATCATTATGCAAAATGAACCCTAAAGCAATATGGAAGACGTCCAGCTTATAGATTAATATCTTGCAGAACCAGATATCCTAGCAACAACTCCTAGTAATTATTTACACTCCATTGCATGCTTGACGACTTCTTAGTTCACCTTTACTAATGTTTCTTTAGTGGATTGACGTTACAGACGTTGATCTGTGCATCGCTGAATAAAAGGTCCCACTTTAGAATTCCAATCTGGATTTTTACTGGAACATTGTACCACCACGATTCTGTCATCCGGTTTATGACACAGGTTGGGCCAAGCTTCAGCTGTTGGACGGCCTTCAGACTCTCTCAATACTTCATCCAAAGCGTCAATAGTTGTGTGACAAATACTGAGTCACTGTTCACAGGAAGGCGTCTGCAGCCTGCCACAAGAATCATAGCCTTTTCCAACAGTCTTGTCACACATACTCATGTTAACCAAGGCATGAAGATCCTGAGCTGGAGCTCTTGGGTTTTTGGAGAATGGCGAGATCTTAGAGGGTTTCTCTGTGTCATGAAGGACTTTAGATTGTGCAGACTCGGCTCTATGACTCTCCCAGATGGACGAGCAACTCCAGTGGAGTCGCTCAGGGTTCTGCTGATTCTTTTCTCTCTTGACCTTATGCACAGCACAGCCAAAAAACCAAACTACCAAAATCTATGTTTATCTCCTCTTCAGCACCTCCAACCACAACCTCTAGTTTCTATAGAAACAGCAAGAGTGAAGTTGGTTTATCCCTATGCTGCTTCTGTATTTATTTTTTTTTGTAAAACCAATAACTGCACAGCAGGTCTTGTTGTTTGAAATGCATTTACCATCTTAAGCCCTAGTTAAATACTGTTCAGTATTTCCAAAAAACTAGCAGGATGGACAGTTTGTCACAGCAGGTAACATGGAGTCCTCAATCAGAGCTGTATGCCTACCTGGGCCGTAGGCGCGGGCTTTCTTGGGGTTGAGTTTGGGCCGGAGAGGAGCCCCAGGCTTCAGCTTGGCTTTGGGGAACTGGGACAGGTAGGTCATGACTGAATGCTCGTCCACGTTGGGGTCTACGATCTCTTCTGGGGTTATAACCTGATAAAAAAAGACAAAAAGGAACATGGTTTTATATTTAAGGTCCGTGATGCTCGTTTTCCTTTACCCAATCAAGGGCATACCACATGTGCAACCAGGAATGGCTCTTTATTAGTTGCCATGGAACCCATTTCCCATAGAAGTAAACTAGGTACTGATTTGGTGAGGAAAGCACTGAGCCAGTCCTCCACCTCAGCTCAGAAAGTACCTGATCCAGATTCGCATGCAAACCTGCAGCAGCCACTCATACAGACTCTCACTTTCTGGTTTTACAACCCACAGACATGGCGAGGGGAAAGACATTACGCTCACTTCTTAGAAGAAACAGAGAAGACGACGGAAACAGCGGTGACCACAGAGCCAACTGTCATCACGCTACACTGTGCCAGCCGTGCCAACACTCTTCTGTTTGGCACGAAGCCAGCCAACGCCATTAACGTCTAGAAATGACTCAATGCTGAATACAGCCAAAGAATAAATGTTGGCCTTAAGAGATCCTTACAACCTACTAGGCACTGATGGTTTACTCTATTGATCATCAGCATTATTAATGGGATAATGTGGACTGAGTCTCAGTAAAGAGTAAAGTAATCAGTCTCAGTAAAGATGAGGATTAAATAAATGTGAGGATCCCATGTCCTAAAAAACTGATATATGAAGATTTTGCACTTCCAGTTGTAAAAATCAGACTCTTGACAGTGTAACTTTGAGTGTGTGGCTTTTACAACGTAAGCTAGATGCATGATGGGAAAAAACTAAAAGTAAACAGATTTATCTTCCAATTCTCCAATACAAGTGAACATTTCTTAGGATTCTTTAGGAAACATTTATTTCAGCAAAGGCCAACACAAAAATGTATTCAAATCCATTTTTCTACAAAATGTTAAACAGGTCAGCATCTAAAAGTGGTAGAGCATAATTTGTACTATTGTTACATATGGATTTAAAAAGAACATCCTGGTCCACCTTCAAAGAAAATTACGGGGAAATAAAAATAAACGCATGGTTTTTATTTTGTACCTCTTGAAGACTACATCAATAGCAGTCACTATGAGTTAGAAATTCCTGTCTTAATTCAAAATTAAAATCCCAACAAGCACAAAAAAATCCCTTAATTGACAGTCCCAATGAAGTCTTGTTATTTAGACAGTTAGGTGCTCGTGTGTGCAGCTGTATTTTCTGACTCGTCTCCTACCTGAGGGATGCCCAGCCAATCATCAGCTTGCTGCATGGCCTCACGGGCGTTATCCACTGGTTTGGTCTGATCCCACTGATCCCAGTCAGGACACAGACCTGGAGGAGAGAAACGGCTCAGCTGGGTTTCAAAACAGCACCACAACTTTATCATAGAAACAGACTAAAACCATTACGTTAAATAGTCCAAACCAATTTTCAAGGTTACTGATGGTGCTTTACTGCCCTACACTAGCTTTACACCATACTTTGACACAAAGAAAAAACTGCTAGCATACTTCAGATGGGAGCACTTATGTTAACTCCAAGTGGTGAAGCATTCTGATCTTTAAACCATCCAGAATGATCAGATATGACCAGGCTTTACTGACGCAATCAGCTGGATATTTTCACACATGCTAAGAATCTTTTAAGATCTTTTGACAAGTTTATTTTTTAAATTCTTTTGATTTCACTCTGTTAGCAATCTGCAGGCGATTTTAAAGTTGATAATGTGAAAAATCCTGCCCATGTCTGACATGTTCCCTCTTTCTGGTCCTTTTGTTTTTAACTCTAGCATCACCTTTCAATTAAAGAATTAGATAAAAGCCCCCCTGAAGCACACAACAGTCCCACATCAAAACCACATGCTATGCTACAAACAGAACAAGTCTGCACAACACTTTAATGGGAGACAAACATCCCAACTTTCTCTCACCTGGGGCGCAGCTGTCCACCAGGGCTCCCAGGGCCCGGCCAGTCTGCCAGTCCCTGTTGAAGTTGGTGATGGGAAGCTCGGGAAGTTTGTTCTGGATCCATCCCAGCAGCCTCTGCTTGGGAGTCTTCTGCTTGCCGTCATCTGCCTCTTCCTCCTCATCCCACATCGGCATGGAGATGGAGTAGTGCAGGATGAGGGTCCAGATCAGACCCAGGATCAGCTTCAGGTTCCCATCCACAATGGCTTTAGAGTCTGAAGGCCAAGAGGACAAGAGTTTAAGGACAAACTGCTATAAAAATGAAACGCATAGAAACATGTATATAAATTGTTCCCGAGAATGTGTCAAATATGAAGCGACTAAAATAAAAGTACGCACAGGAAAGATGATCTGTGAAAATCATATTTCCCTCTCTTATCAGCTAATGTATGGCAACATTTTTAGGGAGTAGTCAGCTGTCTATCAACACGTCAGCTAGCATGTTTAGCCCTGGAAGAGATAGGGGAGTTTACATTAAGCCAACTAGTAAAAAGCTATTAAGGCAAGCCCAGCAGATTGCTTTGGGTAGTTGACTTTCCAGCAATCCTTCATCCTGACCAAGCATGACAAAACAAAACCCAAACAGCTTTGTCCCAGATCTCATCTGTGCATGCCAACTGCAAAGAGGCAAAGTGATAAACCGTGACTGTTGGAGAATTACAAAAAAACTTTAATTTTTCATTATATGTTTAAACTCATTGAAAAGCAGCGCATACACCCCACCATGTGGCTATTTTATCTGAGGTCTTCCTGTCGGGTTATAACCACCAGCTGTAGAGGAAAAAGTGATGCAGCTTGAAGCTGTCTGGGCACGACTCGCACAACAAACCCTACCCCCAGCAAATCCTGCACTCTTGTTGCATAAGATGGTTTATTGAAGGGATGATTGCTGCGGTCCAGCCTGAAGGGAAGGGTGGGGCAATGTGTCAGTGTGTCCTCTCACCGATTAGAACATTGTCTAGGAGGGGGAAAAATTGGGTAAGAGTGTTGGTGTTTTGTAAGGATGCAAAGCACTGTGCTGACTGCTATGATAAAATGTATCCACTGAGCCTCAGTGGCCCAGATCGGATTCTTGATTCAATAGGGCGTCTATTGAATCCAGACTGATTTTTAGTGGTTTCAATGAGGAAAGTGCTTCAGTTGGGGGGATTACTGTGGGGTGCATTGGCTCCCAGTGGACAAATAAACCCTGCCTGAGCTCGGACCCGGTGATTCTTATGAGGTCAGTCATCATCAGAACACCAGAACCTCTCTGCCCTTGGGTACAAATGGAGAACTCTGTCCAGCCACAAATGGAAGTAAAAGGAGAGACAAGAAAATGGAGGCAATAAAGGAGAGTCAGAAAAGGCTGCCTAAGGACAGAGATAAAATTACCACTTTTAAAGTATCTTTTGGGCCAATGGGTGGGTTTGAGCTGGGTGTGCATCACAGGTCGTTGCTTGCTGGAGGAATGCAGATCAGCTGCAGCAAGGGTGTGTTACATAGCTGTCAGGTACACCAGCTCAAACAGGACCCCTAATGTTACCAAAACAAGAGCTGAGGAAGTCAGGTTATGCACCTTGTTGAATTTTCAACTAAGACTCTAAAATCAGCGACAAACTCCTACTTGTGACGTTTCCAAAGAACTCTGAATGACTTTTAAAAAGGTATTTTAGTCCGATGAGAAAGTTGTTGTCAAAAGTGTTATGACATACATCTGCAAACACATTCTGATAACGTCAGTACATGAGTGTGTATTCTCCTCCTCTCAATAGCTACTAAACATCCAAGGAATCTGGCAGTATTCCCAGCAGACCACAAGCCTACTGGAGCCCATATATGGACAAAGCCAGCCACAAAACCCCCCCGCCTCCCTTTTGCTGACTCACAAGTCTTCTCTCCAACCTTTTTAAATGTCTGATCTTCCTCTTGTCCCCAAAATTCCCATGACTCATCCATTTGGCACAGTCTCAAAGCAGCAAGGACCTCCCACCAACCAACCCATGACACACCAGAAACATCATCCCAGTCCCCAACTCGCAGCTCGTCTTTATCCTGGCCCCTCGACAGAGAAGTATGACCAACGGGGAGATAAGCTCTCGCTTTAAGATATTTATTCAATTTGAAAAATGTGAACACATACTTTTAGATGAAGCCACTTGAATGCATCACATTCATTCCATATCCCAACTCAAATCAGCATGTCAATGTTTTCCTCCATGCCTTCACACCAATAAGGAGGTACTTCTTAAGGAGGTACTAAACTTGCTTAAAGGTGCGCTGAAACCCAGAAGATCTGAGGTCAAGTCGAACACCAAAGTTACAACCAGATAATTATGACGTTCTTCCTCTGGGTCGAAGATATCCATCTGGGTAAATTGAAGGAGTGCAATTTTGATGTCTTGTTCAAAAAGGATTGTAGGACAGAGCAAAAAAAAAAAGGGGGTAGATGGATTCTGGCTTTATTGCCACTGGTGCATCATAGTTATGGTCTGTTGTGGTGAAGATTGATCTGAACTCTCAATTTACTGGTCCAGTCACATACCAACCTTCTAAAAAAACAAAATAAAATAACGAAACCCCTGATATAAGCAACTGAAATGAACTGCTTTTGTGGTGACTGGGCTGCTTCTAGAAACAGGGTAAAGAGCTCAGTCACTGGGGGAAAAGACAGAAGAACCACCAACCCTACAAATTAAGAGTCATAAGGTGGTTCAGGTCTGACTGGAAGGAAGCCAAAAATATACTCTGAGCCCCTCCTAAGCTTTCCATCTCTAAAGGAGAACCCAGACACCCAATTCAGAAAACTAATTTTGGCTGCTTGTTGTGCAATCATGTTCGTTCAGTCACTATCCCACCTCAATGACTAGTAAACTGATTGTGTTTTCCTTTCAGCTCGGCTCTCTCTTCACCACGATAGACCAGTAGAGTACTTGCGTCACTACATGCGCCACACCAATTCTCCCTGACCACTCTACGCTTTTCTGGCTCTAGACAAAAGTCTCAGATTTGGCTGTGATGAGTTCAGTCAAAGAAACTGTGGTGAGAGGGATCTGTGGGTTTCTCTCCACATACCCGCATCTTGGGTAAGCAGGTGTGGTGATGGATAGAAAAATTAATAACCTTTACAAACCTCAAGACTTTGTACATCTTTTATCACTACAAATCATGAGGTACAGTAACTGTTTTTGAAAGCATGATTTCATCAGATTTTGATGCTTCACATGGCTATAATAAGCAGGAAGTAGATGTTTCAAACTAGAAGGAACCACACATTTCAGAAAATGGGGATCCTCCCCTCTGAGGGGTTTTGAGTCTTTGGTGCAGCCCAGTCCCACCAATAGATGGGAGCACACACTGTCAGAACTTATTTGGCAAATGTGTTTCCATTTCCCTTAAGGCGCAATAACTATTTGGAAAAGCCAAAAAGTACTTCAAGTGAGTGTTAAAAACTTAAGCTTTGATTAAGTTTTCAAATGTTGCCGTTTCCATCAACCTTGAAATGAAAACTAAAGACGAAAACACAGTCGGCGTTTCCTGCCCCTAGAAATGATCACAGATTAGTATGGCTATTTCTTATTTGTAATTGTGGAAAACCAAATTCACGTTTTCTAAGCAAGCAACTCCATCTTTCCAATTTAATTTTTAGGGAATTTTCACCTTGTGTAAGATGCAATGTATAACAATCTATGGATTCTCCGTTTCCCACAATTTTCCTGTATAAAAACGTTTCATCACTTATCACTGTGTGATAAAGGCATGCAGCAAATAGCATGGAAAAAATTAAAAAGATTATTTATGGATGCCAAATATAGCAGCAAAATGCACAGAAAGCATGCATCTCTTCAATGTTCTGACAAAAAAAAAGATGCTTCAGGAAATATCTTCCATTCCTCATGGACATTAAGATGATGACCTGAGTTAAATTAGCTTTAATACTGCGTGATTTAACAAACAAAAACAGTCAACTACAGCTTCCTCAAACATCCAAAACCTGATCATTTCTCTGCTCCTTCCTTCCCTCCAAGTTATATAAAATGAGCCACAATTAAGCTACTACACTTCCTGCTCTTCCTTTCTGCTCCTTCCATACATCCCCTCTTTTCCTCTCTCCCTTCATTTTCTTTTCTGCCTCTGCTTGAAAAAAGAAAAAAAAAGTTCCCCCTGGTTTTTTGCCTTAAAAGGGCAAAGCAAACTGGATCTTGGCAGACCTCCCATTCCTTGGGCTCTGGTTTCAGACTGGGAGGAGGGCGGGAAGGACAGGGAGGAGGGGAAGGGAGGTAGAAGGCCCAAGGAAAGAAAAAAAAAAAAAAAAAAAAAAAGGGAAGTGCTTGAGCAAAGAACATTTTTAACTCCAGCCTGACAATTTACCCAACTGAAAATGGGATATTTTCTATCCATCCGAGGACAGAGTAAGGCAGGCATCGGAAAATGATAGGAAAACAGGAGGAAATGAAAGGTTGAGGCGGAAGGGCAGGACAGGAGGCCAGAGGAGGACTCAGGCAAAATGATTAATGAGTTTTGATACATAGCATGCAGCTTTCAACAACTGTTTGCTTCCTGAAAACATCTGAGAACCGTCTTCAAGCCTGACAGAAGGACCTTGGTTTCCACGCAACCAATACTTCTCAGCATGGCAGAGGAGGAAAAAAAATTTAAAAAAAACAATTCTGGTCTGGAAAAAAAGATCTCCTTGTAACAGAGTAAGAACCAACACAGAACAGAAACGCACGGCTTTCTAAAACTCTCCACATGTTCCATTCTGTCGCTGCTGTTCACATGCATTCTCATGTCTCCTTGTTCAGGCTGAACATTGGACATTGGGTTTTGGGGGCAGCTTTCCAACTATGATGCAACACAATAGCTGGAATACCACTATACTCGATGGGAATGCAGATACTGCTCATTGGCAGCATTCTCTTGACCAGTCCTCTCTAGCTTATGAAGCTTATGCTTGCATCATCAACACACTGGCAAAAGGAGACTCATTTTCATCCAACATTTATCTCACTATTGGTTGAGCATCAACTTTTCCTTATGAAGGTGATACCAACTTTAGCAGGACGTCTGTTCCTTTCAGCCAGTTCTTTATTGAAATTGTTCATTTCAACTACAGGAAATTTGTGTTTAATGAAGAACTTAGGATATTATAGTTTTAAGTTATTTTTTTTGGATCAGGCCTGTAGAGGTTAAAATATTTAGAGCTTATCCTCTTTTCTCCCTCCTGCACTTTGTCCAAGTTGTATTCCAGGTTTACTGTTGGAAAACATTTGAGATATTGTTTTAAATGCATGAATGTCAACAATGCTGCTTTTAAAGCAATACTTTGTTCCTTCTCATTTGCTCTAAATCAGTCATACCTCAGCAAAATCTGTGATATTTCCATTTGCAGGACTGCCAAATTAAATGATTATTGGTCAGTACTTTGGTTTAAGGTACTGCAGAGATCTAGCAAATAATTTTGCACTCTATGCTTGATAACTTTGAAGACATAATGGGAACACATAGCAAACAAGTGCCAATTTAATTTTAGAGCTGGACAGAAATTGGCTGTGGACGTGAGTAAGACACACCGACGAGTGTTAGAGTTACGGAGTAAAATAGGCTTAAAATTGGCTATTTTCTGTATCAAAGTCAAAATGCAGTCAAATCTTTAGATGTCTGTCTAAAGATGTCTGTCTTTAGACAGACATCTTTAGAATGTCTGTCGAAAGATGTGGAAAGATCTTTAGACAGACATTCTGCAGCATGTCGGTCGTTCATTCAGGCTGGAGGAAAATAGGGGCGTAGTAGACTTTTAGGGGATAACAGGAAGGCGGACAGAGGTCCAGCAGATGTGATCCGTTTTATCCTTTACAGCCTTCAACCCTCATCAGCCATTAAACTTGGATTAGGAAATGTGGGCAGGTTTTTAAAAATCTCAAGGAGAGTTTTGGCAACAGTACTTTCTGAATGACATTACTATGCCAACCACCTGCTTACTCGCTAAAATCTTTATGGATGTAACATTAAGAGTAGTAGTGTTTCAGTACTTGGTCTTAAGGTAGCCTTGGATCCCAGAGGCCATAGCAGACAACAAGCTACCCCCCCAAAGAGTAGCTACAGGCTGGACATGGAGGCAGGTTGTCAGTGAAGCACAATGGCAGCAGATCCCAGAGCAGAGAAGGTACCCAACCACACCACCACACGGCGCTCAACACAGAAATGCTAGCAGCTGCACAAGCCCATAGCAGCAGAGGCTTTGAGCATTGAGGAAAAACAACCCCCAAAAACCCCAAACCAAAGGGATTGACATACTACATCATCTAGGAATTAGAAAATCCAAGGAATGGGTGGGGCACCATGCCGTCCCAGGGAGGTCAAGGGAGCAGGACCCACACCAGCCCCCAGTCAGTCCTGAACACCCCCATGTTCATGTTTCTATAGCTAGCTCTGCTTTTGTTAGCACAAACATGTGCTTTGGTTCAAACCACCAGAGCACCAAAGACTGTTTGTGCTCCAGAGAGCTCACAGACCATTGAATCCTAGCAATGCTCGCTGTTAAATATATTTACCTAATTTCTTCGTTAGTAACACACAAAACATTTATTGCATTATGAAGCAATATCCTTCCAGGAGGAGACAACTGCTTGTTGCCACACACGCATGTGCCCCAACCTGCACATCTCTCCTCCTGAGGAAAGACAGGAGAGCCGCCAGGAACAAAGTTACACCATCAGTCTGTTTTCTTCGCATGCAGCTTTCATGGAAGAGTTTACTGGCTGCAATCCTGATGTTTCTGCGAACAGCAGGCAGGCGAGCACAGGTTGAGAAGCGTTCCCAAAGGGCTTTAAAATCAGGACTCTGCTGCTGAGGAAAAGATGCTGCTGATTAGGATGAGATCTTTACATAAACAGCCCTTTGTTTAAATGGGAAAAGTCCAGGATGATGTGAAGACGGACAAGTTGAATTCTGTGCAGTACAAAAATCATCTCCAACATGCACGCAAAACCAACGTCACACAGTTGGACATTTAAAGTACTGCAGAATCCAACGAGCAAAACAATCTAGATTACCAACACATTATGCAGCAGCCGATGTCACTCCAAAAGCTGCGAGGCGCTTAAACTACATCCTTAATGAACAAGTTTTCTCCTGGTAGAAAGACAAGTTCATCCATATTGGAAAGAAACTTTGGTTGCAATGATCACTGGGATATGAGCCAAGGATTGTGGAAACCGGAAAGGATTTTATAAAGGTTTGTCGACATATTATTGGAAAAATCCATTTTGGAATCAGCGGATCCACCTTCAGTAACAACCTACAGACAAGCACTAGTGCAACGCTAATGCTTTAAGCCGTAGAGCAACACAAACAACTCGGAACCATTTTTTGGAGGAATCACACCATGCTATTAAGCGTCTCATCTTATACTCAAGCCGTCGGAGTACAGCATTGGGAAGCTGGGGTAAATATTAGAGCAGCACAACTTATGACAATCTGCTCAATATCTCAGTCAATTCTTGCAATATTTAGCGAGATGCATTTTAAATGTCATTCAGGTTCTGTATATTGACAATGGCCTGTTTGCTGGACTAACTGCTCTTTGTGTTTCCACCTGATTTAGTTCCCAAAAAATGGATGATACATTAAGAGTGGTGGGTTACTGTGTGATTGGAATAAAATAATTGTCAACAAAATGTGGGTTAATTGTCACAGATATCAGTTTTTAAACAGCATTACGGATAACGTATTCTAAACATTTAAGCATGCTTAGAATGATAGAACCCTTTCAACAGTGGTTCCAGGTTAACTGGTTACAATATATTTTATACCAAACATTAACTGATGAGTTAATCTCAGGTCTACAAATATCGAACCTTAGCACATTAGGCGTTTTTAATGGATGTGCATTAGGGGCGCACCGATAAATCGGATGGTTGATGAAAATCCTTAATTTTGAGAGATTGACCGTCAGCCAACACTTGCATGAGAAAAACTGACATTGGGAAAGGTCTGAAAAAAATGTTAAAAATAAAAATCAGCCGCTGTCCACATAAACTCTGAGAGACTATGAGAGAACGCAGACACCTGCACACGGTTAACAGTCAGTCCACTGTTATCAACTCGGTGACTTTCTTGCTATATTTAGCAACATTTCAGACGAAAACACATCGTTATCGGCCAGAATCAGAGACGGCAGGTCAGGCTTTTTAAAGGTCTGTGATCAGGCAGAAAACTGCAATCTGTGCACCTGTTGTGTACATGTATGATTAGGGGGTTCACATGTAATAACAGCCCAAAGAGCAATGGCCACCGTCATGTAAAAGTCACCTATGCTGTTTTAAACCGATTGAAATGAGTACAGAGATGTTTTGGTGCTTAGAGCTTCTGTGAGGGAATCCTTTATGATCAAAACTATGATGAAGCTGCTGGCTCACATTTCCAGTGCTTAAGCCAGTTATTCTGACTTTTTATTGTAATCTCATACATTTAACAAAACTTTTCCCATCAACATTTGTCTCGAGTTGATGATTGGTTTTGGTGAAGTTTTTAAAAGAGTTTTGTTTCTTTCCATTGGGTTTCTGAGGGCTGTTCCCTGACAGCCGGTGGACAGTAAGCGTGTTAGGGTGGAGCAACATGTTCCAAATGTGCCTGGACACGCATGTCGGGTTAGGATGGAAGCATTCTGATCAATTCGCAACACGTGACCTCCAGACTTTTTCAGACTAATAACTATTTTCTGTCCAGCTCCTAGTGTTGCTTCTGTTGCCGTCAGGGTGGAGCAAATTACTGGTTGCTCTTGAGTAACCCTTAATGACAGTGTTACGCTGGTCATTGTTGCATATCCATCCGCGTTGGTTTTTAGCAACAGTTCAACTGGTACTCAAATGAGAAGTGAAAAGGTGTGGACATCTGAGATTCTGCATTTAGGGGCAGGAACCCGTAGAAACTGAGATAAACTTAACATTAAAGGGAATCCACAAGGAGGCTCAGAGCAAAGCAACAGGCCAAGACTGTACCCATCTTGTAGCTGAGATGGCAGTTTAGTAATTTTGTGGTGAGCGTTGCTGCCTGGGTGTGTCCATTTTTTCTGCTATGAAAGGAGGAAGTGAAAGAAGAAAGCGGGCTGCCCTCATCTTCAGATAAAGGGAGTTGTAGATGACAGCTGGACGTGAGGGTGAGTCAGCAGCAGGAACATGCAGTCCTGCAGGGGAGGATCACTGGAGCCTGGTACGGCTTAGCTCAACAAATACTCCAAGCTGGCATCAAGATTCAAAGTGATGCACGTAAAAAAAAACAAAAAAAAACTGATATTCTTCCAACCCCACCAATGCCACATTACTAGCCTCACCCCACAGATTAAGCAAGACCCACAGTAGCTCCACCCACTGACTCTGATCGCACGTCAGATTTGTGGTTCAAAATAACCCCTCTTCACCTGCCGACTGCCCCAGGACGCTGGAACATGCATGTGGAAACCCTGAAATGAGCCAGACGTTCCCTGAGGATGACCAGGACTCAGTCATTACTGATTCACACAGACCTCTTCCTCTGAGCGTCTGCAGGCTGCCTCTCCGAGCTCCAGGTGGCTCTCCGCTCAGACAGCAATAAAACTGCACATTTGTGCCATGAAAATGCAGTTATTGGACAGACCAAGTTCATTATGGGCTGTTTGAGAGGGCTGGAAGACAGCTGAGGTGAGATATGATTCAGCCTGTTGCAATAAACAATTATTAGCAGGATAAATTAACCCCTTAACTGTCCGTTACCTCAATGACTCTCCGTCATTGTCATTTTTTTGAAAAGCCTGACCTGCCCATACAGATTTATTTTGTTGCTAAATGTGGCAAGAAACTCACCAAGATAACAGTGGGATGACAATTAACTGCAAACATGCAGACATTAACTAGTGGGCGGGGCCAACAGTCAAACCTCTCTTATGGCAGAGAAATAAAGGACAGTGGCTGATTTTTAGACCTTTGCTGATCAGAGGATAAGATCAGCTTCACATGTAACTATTAACCAATCGTCAATCTCCCAAACTTATGGTATTGAGGGCCGATTTATTGACTGGCTGATTTATCTGCACACTCCTACAATTGGCCCATGAGGACACTGGTGTCATCATGACAGCCAAGGGTTCAATAATCTCCATTCTCATGGTTAATATTTTGTGAAAGGTAATGTTTTTTCCAGAGACGACATAATCCATTTAATTCATGGTTTTGGTTCTGTAGTTTTTATCTCTAGTGTTTGGTCGCATTTTATTTTGGATATTTAAAACTTCTGCCAGTTCCAGAGTGCTGCACCATTTGCAAAATTATGAGTTATTGACATTTGAGAGGGCAAACTTGCATCATGATACCATTATCAATATATCACTTGAAAGTGGTCTCAAAACAATGTTATCGTTTATCGTGATAATCACTGGGGCAATTCATCATCCAGCGAATGTTATGATAGGCCCAGATATGATGTATATCAGAGCAGGAAGCTTAATTCAGAGAGTAATCCAGAACATTTCTATTTACAACTTCACCGAAGTGCATGAAGAAAGTAAGCGGACAGGAGAAGACTCCAGGAAGACTTGAGGCGAAAAGAAACGGCTTTATAAAAGTCACTTCTTAGCACCTCAAGTGTTGCTGGAGTTTTCAATTCACAGAGTTAAAACAACAGCTACAGCAAACCAGGAGAGGAGGCAAGCAGCTGCATGTAGACAAAGCTCATCAAGTCAAGCTTCATGTCATAAATGCGGATAGACCCAACCCACAGCAAGACATGAGTGCAGACAATAGCCCTGTGTTGTATCTCTGCTTGTCTCTCCTTCTAGGCCAGAGCGACATCCAGCTGCACAGCTGACCCAGTTCAGCTCAGCTCAGGCAGCAGGAGGAGAGAAAAACTCAGGGCCCCACTCTGAACATTCAGCCTGACCCCCTCCTCCTCCCCAAACAGCCCCCAATCTGAACAAAGCACAGCAACTCCTGGACACTGAAGGAACGTTCTGTCGCGTTAAAGAGCTGGATGTTTAACCCTTTAAAGGGACAGAATGTGTTGCCGTTCCCAGCTGTGGCAATGCTCTCCGAACAGCCAGTGAAGTTCACACATTCCTCATTCAGCCGGAGCAGCTGGCTCTTCATTCATGATCACACCCACCTATGGACACCAGCTTGATGTTCTCCCTGTCCAGGAACTCCAGCGCCACCGACACGTTCTCCAGCTGCATCTGGCGGAAGGTGGGCCTCTGGTTGTACTTGCGGAACATTTTCTTCTGGGACAGAACCTCCAGGAGCCCGATGAGCCGCAGCCCGTCGCTCAGGTCCGTCTGCAGGTTGCCGATCCGCTTGTTGACGCATTTCAGGTGCTCGTTGCACCAGCGGGTGAACGTGTTCTGCTGGATCTTCTTCCACGGGGCATCCTCGGCCAGGTCCTTCTCCGTGGCGGGCATTTCTGCGTCCTTGTCCGAGGAGAGAGCGTTGGGAGCGGGCGCGGCGCTCTGATGGAGGCGGGGGTGGGAGCCGCTCATTTTTATGGTCTCCGCTGCGCCTTGGTTCGCTGGCTGGATCCTGGGTGGAGTCTGTTGCTCCCTCCTTCTCACTTTCTCTGGCTTACTTTGCGGCTGATCTGTGCAAGAAAAAAAAAAGAAAGAGAGAGAAAAAGAAATCAGCATTAGAGGCTGATTTATGAAGATAGACAACTCTCAGAGTAGTTTGGGTGAGTCTGTTCTACTCCAGTCCTGGAAAACTACCGGCCTGTAACTTTTACATGCATCCCTGCTTCAGCACAGCTGAATCCAATGTTGAATTAACTCTTCAGCAGTCGGACAGTGAGCTGGGTCTGGTGAGCCATTTGTTTGATTCAGGCGTCTTGGATCAGGGATGCATGCAAATGTTGCAGGACAGTAACTTTCCAGGATGGGAGCTACTTTTCATTTCAAGATTTAAATAAGTTGCACAAAACCTTACAAAAACGGTAATATATTAAATCTAAATCATTGGAAAAATGCTCAATTACACAGAAAACAGAGTAGATCTGTCTATAACCAACATCAGAGTAAATACATGAGAGGATACATGTTTTGTGTTCTTAGAACTGGAGGGAAAAAGCTTAAAGTTTAATAGTGTGAATATCCTAAAACTATGGGTTCCTGCAGGGCCGGAGCTACAAAAATGTGGCCCCTGGGCTGGAGCCAGTTTTGGTGTCCTATCCATGAAAGAAAAAAACTGGAAAAACACAAAATCTACTTTCTCGCGCAAATATTTCAGTGCACTTGAAATAAAACAAAAATAACTTACAAATCACCTTTCAGACAGATATAGGGACTTGTTTTAAGTCAATAACATTTTAATGCTGATTAAAAAGCAAGAGTTCCACTGCCAGATTTTTACACTTAACATGGGAAAAATGTTGTTTTTTTTTGTTTTTTAAGTGAAAAAAGCTTAAGAAGTGGAACAAAGCCAGTAGAACTGATACTATTTCAAAATCAAGATGTGCTGAAATAAGTTGTGGAATAATTTAACATTTCAAAAGGAACAAGTAATAAGTGTATGTTTCTCCTTTTGATGTTGACAATAATTTCTTAAAGCATGACATCCTGGTTACTGTCAATCATGCCATGTGTGCGCTGCCCTCATCCTCCCCCTTTCTCTCTGCTAAGCTACAGCTAGTTCCCCACATCTAGCCTGATATGAATGCTCAGGCTAGTTAGCTTGACTCAGGACAGTTAGCATGGCCACCGATGATGGCAGATAATAGTTTTCTTGTAATGTTAAGTTGTTTCTCAACCATTACCATATTGAGCAGTGCATTCAAGAGGATGATTGACAGCACTAAGAACCTCCTCCTGGCTCTGATTGGTTGTTTTTGGTCCAGAGTGGTATGTTTCTTTAGACAGCAATAGTAGCACTGGGAGGAGGCAGAGGAGATTGATCTTTTCACTGATTATCTGTCTCATAGCAAACTGTCATGGCTTATATATATGGATTACTGCTGCAGTAATCCAGTAATCCACTGCTTAAAGTTAGAAGTGTAATTCATGCAAGACGTCAGGGCTCATAGGAACATGTTAGGTAGGGATCAAAACACTTGTGCTTGAGAAATATTTCGTCAAAGCAACAATAACATGTTTGTCCAGCTTTGGCAATGCTGTGCTAATTTCAAGCCCAAGGCATCCAATGAGCTTCGCTGTAGGTTAGAATAGATTCCAGTAAAGCACATTTCTTTCTGATTCTGGTTCTGAACTAGAAACCTTCATGAAAGAAACAATGAGAGTGCTTGTTAGCCATGATTAACTAGCAAGGGTCGTCTGCTGCTAGAGAGAAGATCTTCTTTGTCCAGGAACTTGTTTTGTTCTGCTCACTAATAAATGCAGCCGGGAAACTGTCACCTTAATAATTAGTTCACTTGATGTTGCCCCAAACTGGTATGCTTTTTAGAAAGATTATTCAGGATTGAAAAACTTTAACGCTATTGTGTTGTTATTTTTTAAATGTGTTTTAGATGTGCAGATTTTTCTACTTTCATTTCAAGATTTTGACTTTGCTGAATGAGAACATGTAAAACAATTTAAACGAATCTAAAATATGTAAAGTTCTTTTGTAGTTATTAAGGTAAAAAAATATATATATATTATTATTTTGAAATCCCAGAAGTAACAAGGTATAACACTGGCTTTATTGGCTGTATTTTAACAATTAAGTGTGAGTTTTTTGTGATAATTGACAAAATGAGACAGAAACAGATCAAACATTTAACAGATCTCTTTCATCAGCCCTGTGATGTTATTTGTTTATGCAGAAGTACAGGCAATTCCCTAGTTGGTTAGATCCGGTGCAATCAGGAAATACACTCACCAACAAACAGCTGGAAGGAGTCAACCCAGAAGGATGACTCACTTTGGATGTAATTTGGTCCATATCAGACCAAAACATCAATCTTATCATTTAATTTTGGAGTTACTGCCACATCTAGAATGAGCATGAGAGGCTCTAAGTGTAAGTTTAACGAGAACATGAACAAGTTCCCGACAGTTTCCAGAGCATCCGACAATCACTGGACAGAATGAAGGCCAGCAGACACAGAGAATGCCTCTTTGAGTCAGCAGGCAGCTTGATGGAGTTTGATGGTGGTCATGTTGTGTGTGAACAGACCTTTACTGAACAGTATCCCAGCAGTGTTCTGATTATAACTCACCATATTCTGACTCAGCAGTACCCTCAGATACCTCTTGGTTAACCCTCATCTCTAATCCCCGGGCGTTGCACAATATGACTGCTTGTCCTCTCTTGTGTCTGAACCGTCGGATGATTTGGCAACATCCTGCAATACGTTGCTCATCCAACGATACCGCTCCTCTCTCCGATCCCCATTCTAGACATTAGGCTGCTTGAAAATCTAACAGCTTGCAGAGATTGTTTTCCCACTTTGAGTAAAGCTGAAAAGTGGACAAATCCTGACAAGAGAGTTTATGATTTTGTCTTTTCAAAAAGAAAGAACTGTAGCGATCTCTTGATGTGGTGGAAAAAAGGCAGATTATGGTGTTTTCACATTTTCCCCTGATTATCTGGAAGCTCCACTCAGATCTTTATATTGCCTTACTGGGATAGAAGGAAAAAGTACATAAACCAAGACGTTGTAGCAGAAACACCAAAAACAGGCCTTTCCTCATGGTCCCTGTGAGGATATGAGTTCATAAGAGCTTGAGGGTCCAAGGCATAATAAATAGCAGATATCCATGGGGAGTATCAGTTACGTTTGCTGAACACAAGCCAAATGTTGGCTATAAAACCAGTGTGTGTTGTTAAATAGGTTACAGTGACGATCAGCCAGTTGCTCGGTCTAGACGCCTGATTTCCTCTCATATCAGTAAATTATGAGGTGATGTCATAATGATACTTCAGACTGTTTAACATTACAGCAGTACAATATTATTGTTTATCTTCCCTTTATGCTCAAAGCTATCTTATTAGTTCATTTTTTGTCAGGCGTTAGCAATGTTTGAAATGTTACTCTTTTTATTTTCATGTTGCAGGATGTTGAGTTGGGATCCTGGCTTGATGTTTTCTGCATGTTGTTTACATGCTCTCCCCAAAACACGCTTCAATTCTGCATGCATGTGTCCCTCCGCTGCGACCTGTTGAGGATGTACCCCTGCCTCGTGCCCTATGACCTCCTGGGACTAAACAATACTGTAATACTGACCTGCAGCAGTCAGTATTACAGATTATCTGAATGAGCCTCTCGCTGAAGACACTTTGTTGTTGTATAAAGCATTTTTATTTCCGTTTTATTGATTGTTTTTGGTTGTTTTGTTTTACTTTGGCTATTTTAAAAAACATCTTCCAGGTCCAGTGTTAAATTTTCTGTACAGAAGTTAAAGTTTATTCATCTTTAAGAAAGCCAACTTGCTTTATTATGCCATTCCTTACACAGTGGTTGAAAATGCTCTCAAAACATCAATATTGTCATTTATCACAATAATTACGATTATTTTATCGTCCAGCATAAAATTTTTATGGTGACATGCAGGCCTGATTGTGTCAACATAACTGGAGCTTACTTTGATGCCCGCAACATGAAGCAGGAGAGTAAAAATTCAAATAAATAAAGGGCTAAATGGTCCGAGCCAAGAGATCAGCATCCAGGGAAAAAAGTGTTGGAAAACATTTCCCTGATGCACTAAAATTGATTTTGTTGCTCGTCCAACTAGAAAACATCCCATATGGTTTCTTTATGACCACATAAATAAATCCTCCGTATACAAAACATCCACACAAAGCATATTTGCTGAAGGATGAGGCCCAGCTACAGGAGCCGGCTCAGACTCTGATGGTCATCCACCTCATCATGAGTCAGGGTGGAGCGTTCAAATATTTGCTACAGTGTAAGGATTAGCTAATTGTGATTAGCTAATAAATGAAAAAATCCACTAGTACAGATTAAATACTGATCTGTCATAGAATGCTTTATTAATAGGAATCTATCATAACAACATCCTAATTACTTTTAGATATTTTCCTTTCTTTAACTGTGGTGGAAGGAGAAATGGAACCACAGCCATTTTTGACTAAATAAGGAGATCTGTGCCAGGAGCCACAGTGTGGCCTGGAGCCATGAAAAATGTTTCGGTCCATGTGTGTGTGTGTTTGTTTGGTGAAGGAGAATCTGAGGAATGCTCCTCAACCTCATAGCAACCCTGGAGCCCACATCCCAAATAACCCCCCCAATAAAATAGTCCTGTTATTGTAACACACAGCGTGGCACCAGCATTCCTCCATATTCACTGCTCCATTTAAAACAATAGAACAATGGCGTTAGCCCGTTTCAGGCAGTCGAGCTCTGCTCCCTGTTGGTGTGTAAATTTGCAATTTTCATCAGAAATTACCTTGTCAAAATAATATACAGGCTTTATTAAAATGCTCGGTTTACGACGGCAGTGGTCGAACAACAGGCGACGCAAATTAAGCTTCATTAAACATTTATCCTTTCATTAAACAGGAAAGGATAAATTGAGGCATTAGTCGAAGATGTTTGGATAGTTTCTGGTTTCTACTCTTGCTGAACTTCCGAGAGCAAATAAAATTCATGGCTGGTAGTTGGTGAGAGCTGAGGAAGCTGGTGAACTGTTCTATTGTTTCAGAGGAATCTGGGGAACAAACAGGAGAGCAGCGGGCGGAGTGAGGAGGTATGACTAACAACACTGACTGCCACAGGCCAGGATGGAGAGGAAGAACTGGAATGTTGTCTGGCGCCATCTAGCGGCCAAACATGGTCCTGAGTATTCTACCTTGCTCCCCTCGCTCCACTACTAACCACATTCATATTTAGTAAATTAGAATATCTGATGAGGCTGGTTTCTCAATTAAAATTAACTTTTGAAAATAGCAACCATTTGCCAGGTATTATATATATATATAAATAAATAACTAAGCCAACAATTCTGTATTCATTTTTTATTCATATGATGTGATATTGTAATTTGAAATGTTTTTTTTTTTCATTAACTGCAAGCAGAAAGTCATCGTAAATAACAAACATAACATCATTCTATCTTCTGATGTAGAAAATAGAATGTCGTAATAATACAAACAGGAGGTCTGTGGTGAATCGAAAGAACAAATTAAGGATTTCTGCAATAATATTCTAATTTATTGAGTATGACACACCAAACACAGAAGTTATAAGTTCTGAGTTGTTTAGGTTAGTAAATATTTGGAATAGTACAAGGAGATGTGTTGCAAAAGATATGAAAATGATCAGTTTTTAAATAGCTAAAGTGTTTGTGAGTATACAGGAGATTTACTGTGAAAATACAGAAAAGTTTAGTTGTGAATGAACAGAATACATTTTACAGGAAACCTGTTTAAATTCGTTTTAAAATGGTCTTAAATGTTTATACAATTTAAATAATAATAAAAAAATGTCTGCCAGGACATTTTTGTTTTATTTTTTTACAGATTATTTTCTTACAGTGTAAAGTTTGCAAACTCATAACCTTGCGCTATTAAATGATGTTCCTCCATTGTAAGAAATAAGTATAATGAAAAACAAACCAAAAGTCAACATTTTAATTTGTTTATAAAGCTCCCAAAACATAGATTGAATGAAAGATAGTCAAAAGTATAACAAAATTTAAATGAATCTTAGTAAAGTAGGATTAACATAACAGGGAAGCAAAGAAACTAAAAGTATCTCCCATTACAATGTGTACATTTCATTTATCATGGTGAAGTCTTGCAGTTTGATTTATTGAAAATTCGACATAGTTTGGAATTCCTCTTTAAACAATTGTGCATTTACTTTGGATCTAGTGTCTAAATGTGCAATGATCAATTATTGATTAATGAGCCATCTGCTGCCAAACTTTAAAGCAATTAGAAGAAGAAGAAAAACTAATGTTTGTAACTTGATGTCTCTGGGAAAACATCAGGGATTAACTTCTAAAATCACACATATATGTGTTGGATTAGTACAATACAGTTTTATGGTTGCAACACTTGGTGACAGTGGGAAGAAAAAGTTTTGTTTTTTTCTGTAACAACCTCTCAGCAGAGTCAGGGTCTGCTGACGACCCTTCAGACGTGTCTGTCTGCTGTTTACTCTCCTGTATCTGTGATAGTTAAACTCCAGTTTTTCAACTTTTGAGATGTAAACATTAGCAGCCAGCTCTGCTGGAGGGTTTGTGCACCCTTTCCCAAAAGCTGCCTCAGAAAGAGAAGATAGCAGATAAGGTAATCAGGAAGTAAGACGGCACAGATAGCAGTTTTCTTGTCGATTGCCAATCTTTAAAAAGCCTGACCAGCCGATTCCAGTTTTGGCTGATATAATTTTTTTTTGTCTAAAATGTTGCTAAATATAGCAAGAAAGTTGCTCAGTTGGTAACAGTGGGGTGACTATTGTTAACTTAAAACTTGCAGACATATCCTGGTGGACGGGTCTAACGGTCCTACCTGACTCAAAGCAGAGAAGAGGACAGTGGCCGATTTTTAGACCTTTGCTGAATTTGATAAGATCGGTGGATAAGTATCGGCGAATCATCAATCTATATTAAAGCTTTCTATTCTACATAGACATTAATAACCCACTATAATAAAACAAAAACACTGAAAGAAGAAATTGAAGAGATATATCTAGAGATTAGCTAACTCAGTGAATATTGCACTGATATTTCGCCACATACCTTACACATCATGGCCTTTAGTCAAACACTGGGATGAACACAACTTCTATATTAGTATTATCTCCTTGATCAACAAAATTACAAGACAACTTGGGATGGTTGATTATGTTCAATCTGATTTATTGAACATAATCAATCAGATGTGAGACAACATGTTAAAAATTAAACTTGATCTCAGAGCAGATGTCTGCATTGCCAACATTTGAACAGCTAACCACACCCTATCAGTCAGAAACTGAATGCTGCAGATGTCAGAACAGGAAGTTAGGCACAAGACACGACAACACCGCTAACCACATGACACATAGCGGTGTGGAGACAGCCAGTCAGAGGCACAGATTAGAGCTAAGTTGGTTTTTCCCTTTACTTTCTGCAGACTTGGCAGCAGTGGCATCAACTGCATGCAGCCAGACAATGGCGTGTCAAATAAGGACAAGTTTCGTCTGTTTACGTCTCACACATCCTGTGCCAGCCACCTCTTCCTTTAGCTTTACCGCAGATTTTGTTTCTCTGTATTCATTGTTTTGTTCAGGCCTCTGCAAAACAATTCCCCCAGGCCAGAGTGGAGGCTGGAAGTCTGGTGTCGGCCTGGGGGTCTCTGGTGCCCTTCATCCCTTGGTCCATTTTAGTTTTGGTCGCCTGCCAGAACTGGGGCCTATGGCAGAAGAGCGAGGTTGGGGGTTCTCTTCCCATGCCTCTTTGAACTGGGGGCTGCTGGTTAGCACTTTTTGTCTGGCCATCCTATGGTTGCCAGGGCAACCTCAGGAGTTGTGACTTTGCTGCTCTTGGATGCTGAGTGTCACAAGCTTTCTACCCTCTAACCATTCTAACGACCTTGCACATCCAGCTGACAAAATTAGTCACTGACACCCGTTCAGCACAAACACACTTACCTCTACAAAAAGAGAGTCACAAGTTCCTGTTCCTCCATTGTGGCCTGTATGTATGGAAGCAACCAACTATTTCTAGTTTGCCTGAAATGTCAAGACTAGATCCTTAAAAAAGGAATCAAAGTGAAAACATTTTAGATTTTAAAGTCCGGGCCCATTTGTGGACAGGGAGGTTTAAATGCAAAATCTCTTCACTAAAACTTCAAAAGCCCAAACTAGGGAATGCACCGGTCTCAAACTGGCAGCACTAGCTACACTAGCATTAGAGGTTTTGGTAATTATGAGGGGGGTTAGCAGACTGGAGACCAGATGATTCAAAGAGGTTGATCTTCTAAATCTGGAAAACCAAAACACAAGGTACAAGAAATCCAAAAAGTGTGAAACACAAAGCAAAACCATCCAAAGCCATGGCATTTCAAATAAATTTAAATGAACACATGTTGTTCCTAGCCAGTCTGGTGTATTAGCATTATCGCAGTGTTAAAATATATTATTAATCAGAGCTAAGTTAATCAATTCTTGTACTTTCTTTAGATAGATGAGTTGAGCTTTCAGGGTTTGAAAGGTCCAGAGGAATTTACTCAAACTGGTTGTTTTATCACATTTATAGCATTTCAAAAATGTTTAGAACAAGCTAGGCTAGTTCAACCTAGCTGCCCTAGCTTTGCATAGCTGACCTAACTGCTTTTTGAACTGGTAATTGAAAACACCAAGGGATACAAAAATACAAATCACTATTAGTATTGTACCCATTTCTAGGGGTAATCGTAAGCCACAAAAGCTAAAAAGACTTGTAAAGATGAAAATAGCAAAAAAATAAATAAAAATCACTGTTTGGGGAAGATCAATAAAAAAAATCTGCATAATTATTTCTGTGTGGAGCATTGTGTTCAGACAACTAGAAAAAGTTTCTGTACTTTAGTTTTGGAATGGTATAGTTTGACTGAAGGCTTAAAACAAAGCCAACATATAAAAAATATAAAAATGCAATAAAACTATATTTTGGGGAGACATACAGCTGACGATAGATAATAGTGAGATTTGCTCTTTATACTTTTTAGTCACATGTGATTCAAACTTTGGTTGAAATTATTTCAAATTGTTACTGTAGTACTGAAATTGAAAATTTGGGATGACATTGTTTGTTTCGTCTGGGATATAAATGATTTAGAACATTTACTGAACCCTAAACTGTTTCTTACTTTGAACTGTTTCAAATTGTGTCATAGAGCAGCAACAAAATTCAAAATATTTCATTCATTATCATTTGAAAAATGGAGAGAACATGACACCTGCCAGTACAACTATGCTGGCAAGACGAGATAGAAACAACTATAAAAGAAGCAACCCAGAGGCCCAGTGTAACTTTGGGGGATCTGCAGACACCCATGGCTCAGGTGGGAGAATCTGTTGATGGAACAACTATTAGTTATGAATGCAGGGAATTTAGTTTATCAATTTGTGTTGCATCCATCCATTCATTGCTTCTGCATGTCTGAGTCTTATTACTCCTATTCAAGGTTTTGTGGGGCTTTTGCCTGTATCTCTAGTAGCCAATGGGAGAGAGGAGGAGTAAACCATGAACAGACTGTGATTTAACTCCAGGCCCAACACACCCACACACACACAGGATAGACAATCCTTCACACACACAGAGAGACATACACACTCACACCACTTCACCTAACATGCTTTGTTGGGCTTTTCTGGAGCAGCTAATCTAAGATGAACACTTCACACAGAAAGCCCTCAGTCTTGTTTGAACTCTGTCAAACAAGGCACAAAATTTAATGTGTAAATTAACTGACCTAAAATGGCGTTAGCTGACACTGACCAGAGAAAAGAAACGAAGAAGACAAATGGTGAACAACTTTAAGAGACACGTGTTAAAATAGAAATGAACAAGACTACCTTTAATCGAGTCTTTTTAGATTGGACTGGTAATTGGTTAAAGTCATACTAAATGACTGTAACTGCTAAGAATGTTCTTTTACTTTTGTTTCGTAAAAGAACACTAGTTGCATTGTGACTCCAATTAATTAGCTGTCAGACGGACCAAATAATAATAATAATAATAATAATAATAATAATAATAATAATAATGCATACAAACATCCTTATTTCGAAGCAGGGACTTTAGAGTGGCTTGGTTCCTGGAGCCTTCACCGTTCCTCCAGAACAGGCACCAGGTGGCCCTCCTGCTCCGTGCAGGGCCCGCTCCCAGCGGCGGAGGGCGCAAGTGACCACTACTCGGAACCCCTCCTTAAACACAGGGGTGAGGGACGGTGTTTCCTTATTTGGTGCGGAGCCCCTAATCCTGACTCCGGGGGGAAACTGCTGTGCGTAACAGCGCATGAAAATCCCAATCAACCAGTTAATAGATAACAATAAATAGTTGGAGATGGAGCCTGACCTCTCCAGCTGCCCCGCGGATGGGACCAGCAGAACCTCAGGCAGAACTGATCCAGACGCAGCGACACCCCCCCCCCCCCCCCACATACACACACACACATACACCCCCATCAGAGCAGCCGGGGAAACTCACCTGTGGACCGTTCACCTGCGTGGGTCTCCCCGCGGTCCGTCAGTCAGGGCGCGCTGCAGTCACTGCGGTCACACAGGGTGTGAGTGCGTGTGGGTGTCTATGTGTGGGGGTCCCGGACCTCCTCCCCACGCGCAGTCCCGATTGGGGAAATGGTTTGAGCTGTTGGTGTAACGGAAAGGAAAGAGATAGTCCGTCCGCTCTTTTGCTCTTTTCTACCTCCGCCTCTCTCTCTCTCTCTCTCTCTCTCTCTCTGTCTCTCTCTGGGTTCCACCGTGAGAGCCTTAGTTGGTAAACGGGTGAAAGATCAGAGGAGGTGGGGGTGTCTCTAACTCTCTCTCTCTCTCTCTCTCTCTCTCTCTCTCTCTCTCTCTCTCTCTCTCTCTCTCTCTCTCTCTCTCTCTTTTTT